>JAJIZL010031549.1:106629-150978 GCA_023969395.1 Amblyomma maculatum | reverse complement strand
TATATATATATATATATAAGAATCCTGCTGTACAAATGGTGATACAAAGAAGATACATACACATAAAGAGACAAGGACAGTGCTTCACTGACAATTAATTATCACCAAACATGGAACGGAAGGTATACTAACCCCTTGTTTACCAGACAAATGGCCTCGCAGCTTGCCAATATCTTCCTGTATTCCACGCCAGTGAGAGCGGCACTATTAAACTGACGAGGTCAGAGCTGAGTTAAAGTTAAAAATTGTATTCTCATATAAAGTTTTCTCGACTGAAAATCGCGTATTCGATTGGTCGTATTGTAAATAAATAGGTTCATGCGAGCGGGTGGAATATGAAAGTGATACCTCCTTCACAAATGGATAAACTGAAATCCGGGCTGAGACACTCATAATGTGGTGGTAACTATGCGAAAACCAGTATTCTATTGATCAGTCGGCCCAGCCAATCATCTTGACAATGCGACGTATATTGCGGGTGATATGCGTGGAGTAACACGCTCGGCAGCAGTAAGGGAGTGCGCCCGCCACTCAAAGCATAAACAACATACAAGCAGATGGTTGTGGTGTTTATTTATATCCAATACTGCTGAAAGCATTTTCGCTCTGCAACATGAATTGGATTATTCGACTCCGGGTCGAATTTTCGTATTAATGTTCTCACAAAGCTAAAGTTATTATTGATACTTGAGATCTTAGCGAAGAAAGCCATGATGTGCAAAGCATGTTTAACTTTTTCGAAATTTCAAAGTTTCTGCAACGTAAAACCAAAAAAGACCATCTTGAACTTGTTACAAGCTATTGACGTTACTGAAACATTTGTCTCTATAATTTTCACATCTCTACACTTTATATGTGGTCACTTGGAGCCTTTAACCTTATATGGGATACAAGTTCGATCAGATATGTTATTTGTCATGCAAAACACCTAACAGCGGATATTTGATATTGACATCAGCACTTGCAAGCGCAATAATGAATAACTTCAGTTTACTAGTTTGTTTTAATGCCGCAAAATTGTATTCAAAATAGTGTTTTACTACTTGAGGAACGAAAAGAGCTTTCTTCCACTGGCATTCCCATATTTGTAAGAAATGAAATCAATCTTGGAGAGCCATGTGAAAGTACTTAATATTCATAGATTTGCTTCCCTTGATAGCAGTTTTGTACAAACCTAGCTCGTCACGATGCGCATTCTGAGGCATAATTAGGCCCCGTGAATATTTTCCACAGATGTTCTTTTTATTATCGTCCATAATGCCTTCATCATAGAGAGAGAGACCAAATATTCTTCTGAGAACTATGTCATGATCTTCCTAGATGACAAAGTTCATAAAGGTAACTCATTAGTGTTTTCATCCATATAGTTTTTGTGATGTTCTTGTGGGTAATATTTCACATTTACTAGTGAAATATTACCCCCAAACAGCGGCCCCCAAATAAAGGATTGGGGGTCGCCGGTACATGATCCCAATGACTCTGCTATTAAACATCCTGCCCTCTAGCCGCTTTAGAATCTTCACAAACAGCGGTAGTGGTTACCACAGGTGTCACACAACAGATGGTTACCTTACGATGGCATAAAAGCCATTGATTACACACCGTGCCAATTGTATTTTTAACGTAGCAGTGAAAGAAATCTCAGATAAGCGCACTAAAATGCTTGTAAAGTGCTCGACCTTGTTTTAGAGGTTTAATCCCCATAGTAATTTCCCCTCTGTTGTGTAATCGCGACTATAGCGATAGCGCGATAGCGGTGGCGCGATTATCGCCGGAGTTGGCTATAAGATAAGCCACGCCGTTCGGGCACCGTTCCGCATTCCACTACAAGCTGTGATGGAATAAACTACGTTCGGTTACCAACCCACCGGGCCTTCGTCAACTGTTTCCCGACGAAACACGACATTTGGCGACGAGGATGGGATCCTGACCAGCCGACATGGCAACGGATGATCCGGCAGCGGCGGGTTCAGTGACGCAAGTCTTCGGTCGACTGGGACATATCGAGCCTTTCGACTAGTCTACGAGCGACTGGCCGTCGTACGAGGAACAATTGACGTCGTTTCTTCTGGTCAACCGTATCTCCGAGGATGACAAGGTACATGATTTTTTGAGTCTCGTAGGCCCAAAGACATACAGTCTCCTCAAGTCGTTGACCGCACCTGATTTGGCGTCAGCTAAAAGTTTCGACGTATTACAGAACTTTCTAGATGACCACTTGTCACTAAAGCCGTCGGTAATTAGCGAATGCGCAAAGTTTTACAGAAGAGCGCAACTCGAGACTGAGTCCATTCCAGAATTTGTAGCTCAGTTGCGCAAACATGCGAATTTGAGGCGGCCCTAGATCAGTCTCTGCGGGACTGTTTCGTCTGCGGTTTGCGCTGAGAAGACATACAGCATGTGTTATTCACGGAGGATAACAAGCTAACTTTCCAGAAAGCTGTGGAACGAGCGCTTGCCATGGAAGCGGCTAAAAAGAGCGTGGCATATTGCAGACACCTGTTTCAAATGTGATAAGTAAGGACACATTGAAAGATTGTGCCAAGCTAGTAAGCAGCGAAAGCCAAAGGGAGGACGGCGAAGCTCGGTGAAGGTGTTAATTCCCGGTCAAGCGTCTGTTAACATGAAGGAAATTGTTTCGCCTAGCCTGGAACCGATAAAAGTTTCGATTAACGTGCAATGTGTACCTTTGGACCTCAACCGAGCGTATCAGCAGGTAGTAATGTCGGAGTCTTCAAGAAAATACTTGACTCTTAATACCCATAAAGGGCTTTTTGTCATTAACAGGCTGCCGTTCGGAGTTTCATCGGCACCTTCCATTTTTCAAAGAATTATGGACACAATGTTGAAAGACTAGAAAAGTGTCAGCTGCTATTTGGAGGATGTTCTCATCACAGGCAGGACGCCGGATGAGCGTTTTGCCAATCTCGAAGCGGTCCTAAAGCGGTTGATGGAGCGCGGGGTTCGAGTAAGAAAAGAAAAGTGTTCGTTCTTTCAAAAAGAACTGCGGTATCTGGGTCATGTCATCAGCGCAGCAGGAGTCAGCACAACGCCAGAGAAGATAGAAGCGCTAGTAAAAGCTTCTGCGCCCACTTGCAAGCAGCAGCTGCAGTCGTTTCTCGGCATCATGAATTACTACCGAAAGTTTGTTCCACGATTGTCCACTCTTGCTAGCCCTCTTTACAAACTGCTGCGTTGCGGCGAGCCATGGCGTTGGGATGAATCGTGTCAAGTGGCTTTCGAGGAAATCAAGAACGCGTTGACGTCATCCTCTGTGCTGGCGCATTACGACCCAGATAAACCTTTGCAAGTGGCATGTGACGCTTCCCAGTACGGCGTGGGGGCAGAACTTTCTCATGTTGCAGAAAATGGAAGCTCCCGCCCGGTCGCTTATGCGTCGCGCACATTAACTGACGCCCACAAAAAGCACAGTCAGCTAGAAAAGAAACCGCTTTGCATTATTTTTGCCATCAAAAAATTTCATTTCTACATCTATGGAAGATCTTTCACGTTGATTACGGACCACAAGCCGTTACAAACGATACTGGGGCAAAAGGCAGGCATTCCACCGATTGCGGCAGCAGGTTTACAGCGATGAGCTGTCACTTTGTCTGCTTACAAATACTCGCTTGTGCACAAAAAGTCCAGTCACAACGCAGAAGCAGATTTTTTTTTTTCAAGGTTCCCTCTTAACAGCCAGGAGGACGGCACGTCCGAAGGCGAGGAATTGTTCTATGCGTTGCGCCTGGAGTTGATTGATGCCTGTTTCTGCCAAAGAGATCGCGCGAGCTACATCTTGCACCCGGCGCGCAAGTATACAAGTATAGGCCGGCCACTGCACTTACTAGATGCGAGCCTAAAGCTATTTTTTGACAGACAGTTGCAGCTCAGTTTGCATCAAGGGTGCTTCATGTATGGAATGAGGGTTGTGATCCCGTCTTCCCTACCAGAGTCAGTGCTCGTAGGACTGCACCAAGGTCATCGTGCGGAGCAAGGAATTGGCTCGTAGTTACGTATGGTGGCCGTCAATTGATGCAGACTTGGAAACAAAGGTACGAAGCTTTCAAGCGTGCCAGGAACAACGGAATGATCCATTTAAGGCACCTCTGCATCCTTGGGCATGGTCGACTGTGCCGTGGAGGCGTATTCATCTGGACTTCCCGGGGACTTTCAGAGGAACAATGTTTCTAGTGGTAGTAGATGCCCACTCAAAGTGGCCAGAAGTGTTTGTCATGCGGAGCACAACGTCCGAACGTATATTTGCTTGCTTACGTGAATTTTTCTGCAGATTCGGAATACCGGAGACGGTAGTGTCTGACAATGGACCACAACTGGTTTCCGACGAGTTCAAGGCATTCATGCGGGACATCGGAGCCCGACATGTCGTTAGCGCCCCTTACCACCCAAGCACAAATGGTCTGGCAGAACGTTTCGTGCAAACGTTGAAGTCTGCACTACGCAAGGCATCTCCTGGTGAGTCTGTCGAAAAACACTTCACAAATTTTTGCTGGCGTACTGAAATACGCCCCATCCTACGACGGGAGAGGCTCCAGCTAACCTATTGATAGGTAGAAGATTGCGTACTAGGCTGGACGCAATCAAGCCTACAGTGGACGGAAAGGTGATGCACAAGCAGTTCACCCAGATGCAGCAGCGTAAAAGCAAGAGGGACTGTTTTGGCATTAATGAAAGTGTTTTAGTTCGAAATTACAGAGGCTTGCCGAAGTGGGTCCGTGCGACTATATTAGAGAAGATTGGACCAGTCGCCTACAATGTCATGGTGGCCACACCCCGGTTGGCACCTCGACCAGATGCTAGGTAATTCAAGCCCTACGGTGACAAGGTCTACCGACGCAGACTGCATGGAGGGGTTCCTGGTTTTCCCTTCAAGCACGACGGGTGGTCAGCCAGCTTCGGATGAGCCGGGGCCCGAAGAGTCTCCCGAGGTCCTTCCGGGTCCCGCTCATACATCTGAGACGTCAGCTCCCGGGAGGCGCTACCCATTACGACACCGACGTCCAACCGAGTGATACGAACCTCGCTTTTAACTATTGTATAAGGATACAATTGCACCCTTTAAATAAAAGGGGAGGAGTGTTGTGTAATCGCGACTATAGCGATAGCGCGATAGCGGTGGCGCGATTATCGCGAGAGTTGGCTATAAGATAAGCCACGTCGTTCGGGCACCGGGCCGCATTCCACTACAAGCTGTGATGGGATAAACTACGTTCGGTTACCAACCCACCTGGCCTTCGTCAGCTGTTCCCCGACGAAACACGACACCCTCCGCATCCCTGCTTTTCACCCTCAAGCGAATTGTACGCGCCTAACAGGTGACCAATCTTCTCACCAGTGTTTTTGCAAATTCTATATTGCGCCTAGAATATATAGAAAGTATATCGGCATTGCCTGCGTGTAGGTGCCGGTGGTAATTGCGTCAGACTCCTTTGTAAACATCAGGAATGCCTTGTCGTCTGCACAGAAACACTTTTACACATGATGGGTGGATTACTGCCTTTACTTGCAAAATGCAGGCGACGCTCTCCTCAGTAAGGATATATACTGAACATTTAGACTGACACTAACGACAGCCTGAGCGTCTAGTTTTTTATATCCCCCGTTCTAAGGAACTAAATACATTCAAGCTCGCAACGATGCCCATCATTGTAATTATTTCCTCGTGGGATAGCTGTACCTAAAGCGTCGGCCCCACAGAACTATCCCTTGTGTTGGTCGATCTTCTCAAATAGGATGAGTCGGGCTAATGGAATACAAATGTTGCGTTCTCAGCGGCAGCGATTCCAAGAGCGTCGACTGCTGATCGTTTTCAGCAGCATGGCTATATCCACTGCAGGACTCGGGCCTCTCCCATATTCCTCTAATTAACCCGGCCCTGTGCTAGCTTCATTAACGTGACCCCTGCGAACTTCTTGACCTCATGTACCTACCTAACTTTCTGCCCTTCCCTGTTACGTCTGTCTTCATTCCGAATCCTATTTGTTACCCTAAGCGACCATTTGTTAACCTCTGTTTACAATACATGCTCTGCCTATGCCCATTTATTTTTTTTTGTTTTTATTAGAATATCATTACCTCTAATTATTTCTGTGATCAACTCTGCACGTTTCCTATACCTTAACGTTACGCCTACTCTTTTTAGTTCCATAGCCATCTGCGTTGTTCTCAAGTTAAATAGAACCATTTTCGTTAGCCTCCATGTTTGAGCACCATAGGTGAGTACAGGTAATGTGCGACTGTTGTGTACTTTCCTCTTTGGCATTGACTACAGATACCTCTTAATAATTGCAGTGAAACAAAGTAGGCTTACATCTCACTAAATGTTCGAATTTCTCATGTTTCTGACGCATACAAAAATGTGGCTATCGCGCGCCAAGCACAAAATATTCTCATCCTTTAGGTAATTACTGTATTGTTTCAAACGCATTTTTGTTGTTTTAATCGCCCCATCGATTTTGCAAGCAAAACAATTTACCTTAGTGTATGGATATGTCATTATAATGCGCCACGAGTATAACTTGGTGAACTTTTTGCTTCATATTTCAAGTAATTGTGAAGGGAATAATATTCTTTTCCAGCAGTTCCAGAGAAGCCTGATTTCAATACATCATACAACCCATGGCACAGTGCATAGCCTTCGCAGGAAAAGTTAGCTTGCATGTTAAGAAAGTTAAGCACGTTAATTTAGTTATGATCAAACCTGGTGTCTATTTTTCCATCTGCTCTGCCAACAGAGATGCAACAGTATGGCAGTCACTTGAAATACACTTTTCTTCCCATCGCCACCAGACTCCGAAAATAGGGCTGGGTTATATCACGGACCCACACAACGACATTACCCTTAAGTTCTTGGGAACACATGACCACTTTAATGCATTTTGAATGAAACAACGCAGCTGATGCGACAGGAATCCTCAATTATTTGTCGTGCATCGTCTGTTTAGAGTTCAGGCAAAAAATCACCTGTACAACGCATAGAAAGACTTATTTCGTAAGCTTACGCTAAAGATATGATTTTGTTTGGAAACAATATTTTCTAACATGTCCTTCCTTCTTTCTACCTCATGATGTCAGCACTGGCGATTTTCCTCCTGTACATTTTCAGTTAGCACTTCTTTCATTTAATTCAGGTTTAGTATTATATGGCAGGAATAAAAACAACTCTAAGCGATTGATTATGCGAAAGCGTTTGACTGCGTACATCACAGCAGATTGTGGCAAGCTCTGTGGCAAGAGATGGGAGTTCCAATTCACCTCATCTGTCTCCTCAGGAACCTGTATGAAGGGCAAGAGGCCACAGTCAGAACTGGGCATGGTCTTACTGATTGGTTTCCGATTGAGAAAGCAGTGAGGCAAGGCTGCATACTGCCGCCCTGCCTATTTAACCTATATGCAGAGTGCATCATGAGGAAGGCCGGTCTGGACGAGTCTTCAGCTGGAGTGAAGATTGCTGGAAAACGCATCAACAACCTTAGATATGCGGATGATACCACTTTAATGGCAGAAAGTGAAGCGGAACACAAGAGACTTCTGATGCGCGCACAAGAAGAGAGTGAAAAGTTTAGGCTTAAACTGAACATTAAAAAGACAAAGATCATGGCGTCTTGCCCTATCAAGTCCTGGAGAATCAAGGGACAAGAAGTGGAAGCTGTGGCAGATTTTCTCTTCTTGGGCTCCAAGATAACCTCGGAAGGAGACTGCAGCCACGAAATTAGGAGACGCCTGGTTCTGGGAAAGAGAGCAATGGTTAGCCTTGACCGTCTAGTAAAGAGCAGAGACATTAGTCTGCCAACCAAGATCCGTATAACTTGTGCTATGGTCTTTCCAGTTGTGATGTATGGATGCGAGAGTTGGACTGAAAAAGGCTGACCACCGAACAATTGACGCGTTTGAATTGTGGTGCTGGCGAAGACTTGAGAGTTCCTTGGACTGCCAGAAGATCAAATCAGTCGATATTGTCGACCATAAACCCTGACTGCTCATTCGAGGGTCAAATTCTAAAGTTAAAGCTCAGCTACTTTGGTCGTCTGATGAGAAGAGAGGAGTCGCTGGAGAAAGATTTGATGT
The DNA here is from genome assembly GCA_023969395.1 of Amblyomma maculatum. Taxonomy (NCBI): domain Eukaryota; kingdom Metazoa; phylum Arthropoda; class Arachnida; order Ixodida; family Ixodidae; genus Amblyomma; species Amblyomma maculatum. The sequence continues at coordinate 142,893 of JAJIZL010031549.1, read as the reverse complement.
TGGGAAAGGTTGAGGGTCGCCGGAGAAGGGGTAGGCAGCGAACGCGATGGTTAGATGGCATCCTCGAGGCACTGCAGATGGGGTTGTGTGACGTTGGGAAGATGGTGAGAGACCGGAAAGCGTGGGGTGACATGGTCCATGGGGTCACGAAGAGCCGGAAACGACTGAACGACTGAACTGAACTGAAGCGATTTCGATAAGAAACAATTTATTGGCTTGAGTTGTGGCCATTTTACAACAAGAAAAATATTTTTACTGCAGACTCTACGCCTCAATAAATGCCAATTGCACGCTGTGTTTAAAGATCACACTCATCAGCGATTTGTACCTTTCATGGTCTGCTATCAAAGCAGTTGCTGATGTAGTCGCGTTGAGCTAATTGGTAGCAGCATTTACAACCCACCTTCACATACTTCTCCTAAGTTGCCATTGCATTAATAGAATATCTCACAAGAATGATATATCTGAACATTATAGTTTCGGTTTTTTGCATCCGTATTTGCATGGGTCTCTCTTCGACAGGGAGGAAATGGTTCATGTAAAGAGCCACGGAAGCATAAGGCTCTTAAATGTCCGACTTTGAATAAATTGTTATCTATTTTCCTTCTGACATGGGTATTGTTAGAACATATTTGAAAATATTCCAGACAGACTCAGTAGCCACAAATTTCTCCTAATGTAGAAAATAAAAAGTATTTAAAACATTTTATATGTTCTCATCACATACTTGAATATTTAATAGTGAGCTGCGTAATGAATGTTTCGAACTAAAGTGTTACTAATATTTAATTCAGCGTTTGAATGTCAACCCGTAAAAGTAACTGTATTGATAAAATATCTTTTCATCAAAATGTTTCAGAGTACCGATCGCCAGTAAACGTTATTATATTGTTACTTAGCTGTACTCGCTGTTCGTGATGAGGAAGAAGTGCAACAGACTCCGAGAAGACGACACTGAGTGTTGTGAAATCGGTGCCCTCATCAACGTTAGCTCTGCGGAGAGCTTTCGGACTGGAGATCTTTCACGTAACATCTCTTGGTGGAGGCCAATCTATTCGATCCCCTGTAACAAGCCGGATCTCCGCAGCGGCCGCCACGTCGGAATCACTACAATGACTACAGACGCCTCTACCTCTACAGCCGCCGCACCTGCTGTTGTCATGGCCCACCCCCGTGACCCCGGAACCTTTTGCGGAACCGACGACGTCGACGTAGACGACTCGCTAGCCCTATACGAGCGTGTGAGCAAGCACAACCGGTGGGATCCCACACTCATGCTCGCGAATGTAATCTTCTACTTGGCTGGCACCGCAAGGGTGTCGTTTGAAACCCACGAAGGCGATCTAACATCTTGGGATATCTGCAAATAGAAGCTACATGACCTGTTCAGAAAGCCTATTGGTTGCCATATCGCCGCCACGAAAGCGCTCGCCTCTCGCGCCCAAACCTCTACAGAGCCTTATCTCACTTACATTCAAGACGCCCTGTCTCTATGCCGCAAAGTCGACCAAGGCATGCCTGAGGAGGATAAAATCGGCCATATAGTAAAAGGCATTGCCGACGATGCCTTCAACCTCCTGTTATGCAGGGATTGCTCCACCGTGGACTCTGTGCTGCAGGTGTGCCGACGTTTCGAGCAGGCGAAACAGAGGCGCATATCTCACCATTTCGACCGGCTGCTGAACACGGCGGCGAGCTCCTCCTGTATCGATCTCCTGCTAACGACAACACTTTGACACGCATTGTGCGCCAAGAGCTTGAGGCAATGACTCCCGCGGCCTCACTGTCGCATACACCCGACAACACCCTGGCTACTATATCACTTATTAAGGCTGTTGCTCGCCAAGAAGTTGCGAATATGGGCCTCCCTTCTGCCAGCGCCACTGACACCGTGGATTCAGGACCTGCCCCTCCAGTGATTGCTGCTGCTTCATCCAGCGCCGGTTTCTCGCCCCGATATCGGTACCGCAACCCAAATGAATGGCGTACCCATGACAATCGCCCCATCTGTTTTACTTGTTCCCGCGTTGGCCACATTTCCCGTCACTGCCGTAGCCGCTGGTTTACGCCATCTCCTCAGTTCACCTACGTCGACCGCTGCGGAAACTATGCCCCTCGCTATTCCTCACCTCACCCTACCAGACCCGTGCTGACCCCGGTTCCACTGTCCGTGCTGCCAACCGTTCACCATCCCCGCAAGCACGACGTTCGTGTTCGCCTCTTCCTCGCCGCAGTTCGCCACCGTCCTATTCTGGCCACTTACCAGAAAACTAGCCAATGCAGCTCCCGGAGGTGACGCTGCATTTATGACCCGGAAAGAAAAAACTCTGTTGACCTCTGCCCTACAAAATAACCGTATCGACGTCATTGTGGATGGAGTTCCCGTTTCTGCTCTAATTGATACAGGCGCCCAACTGTCCGTTCTCAGCTCCTCATTTCGCCGTCGCCTCAAGAAAGTCCTTACGCCAGCCGTCTCGTCCACAGTTCGCGTCGCCAATGGCAGCCCTGCTGCCGTGGTTGGCATGTGTACGGCGCGAGTTACAATTGCTGACCGTCATGCCCCAGTGTTGTTCACCGTCCTACATGAATGCCCCCACGACGTTATCCTTGGAATTGGCTTAACAGCCCACTCTGCCCTTATTGACTCTAGCGGCCTACTTCACTTGAACCTTCCGCTCTGCTCTGAAGACCCCTCCTGCTCACCCCGCCTTCGATCAGCACAAATAGCCGCCTTCCTCCTGAAACTGCCGTTTACATCCCTATGTCGCCATTTCCAACCGTCCCAGATGGCGATTATCTCGCTTGTCCCATTACTGATGTCATGCTGCAGCGGCACGTCACCCTTCCTCATCTAATTGTGCACATCTCCCAGAACCGCACCACTCTCCCTGTCCTTAACTTGAGCCTTTCAACTCAAGTTCTGCCCGAGGGATTTTCATTAGCTGCGTTGTCCCCGATTACCGATTGTGCCCTTTCAGCTCTGTCTACAGATCATACAACTACCGTCCCTACGAACAACCCCTACTCGTCCACATCGCGCCCTGATCCGCTAAACAGCATGATTGCAGCTGATCTGGAACCTGAATTCGCCGCTGTGTTACACAAGCTTTTGTTTACCTACAGTGACCTTTTCGACTTCGGTACCCGCCCATTGGGTCAAACGACAGTTGTCACCCACCACATTGACACCAGTGACGCCAGTCCTATTCACAGTCTGTCCTATCGCGTTTCGCTTGTCGAGCGACGCGTCTTTCAAACGGAGGTCGAAAAGATGTTAGCAAACGACATAATCGAGCCTTCCAGTAGCCCCTAGGCATTCCCTGTCGTGTTGGTCAAGAAGAAGGATAACAGTTGGAGATTCTGCGTTGACTACCGTCATTTGAATAAGATAACCAAAAACAATGTATATCCTCTTCCGCGCATCGACGACGCGCTTGATAGTTTGCACGGAGCCAGCTACTTTTCATCCATCGACCTTCGTTCCGGCTACTGGCAGATTTCTATCGACGAGAGAGACCGTGAAAAAACAGCGTTCATCACCCCTGACGTCCTTTATCAATTCAAAGTCATGCCTTTTGGCCTATGTAACGCCCCTGCAACTTTCGAACGGATGATGGAATCATTGCTGCCCGGCTTCAAGTGGACAACTTGTCTTTGTTACTTAGACGACGTCATTGTTTTCTCGTCCACTTTTGACAGCCACCTCTCTCGCCTTTCTACCATTCTCGAGCTATTCCGCCGTGTCGGCCTTCAACTCAACTCAGAGAAATGCAGTTTCGGCCATCGGGAAATCAAAGTCCAGCGACGTCCGAAGCTTTATTGGCCTATGCTCCATTTCCGACGATTCATCCCGAACTTGGCAGTCCTTGCTCGTCCGCTCACCCAACACCTCAAGAAAGACGTTTCATTCTATTGAGGGCCTGAACAAGTTGCAGCTTTCTCAGAGCATATTGCTGCTCTAACTACTCCACCAGTCTTGGCCCACTTCAACCCATCCGCCAATACTGAACTCCGTACCGACGCATGTGTCCATGAAATAGGAGCTATACTCGCTCAGCGACAACACGGCCGTACAAGGGTGATTGCGTATGCCAGCCGCCTTCTCTCAACACCCGAACAAAATTATTCTATCACAGAGTGAGAGTGCCTGGCGCTTGTCTGGGCTATTACGATATTCCGCCCTTATTTGTTTGGCCGCCATTTTACTGTGATAACAGACCATCATGCCTTGTGCTGGCTTTCCTCTCTCAAAGATCCTACTGGCCGTTTGGGGCGCTGGGCGCTACGATTACAAAAATACACTTTTTCCGTCATCTACAAGTCCGGCCGGCATCACCAAGATGCAGACTGTCACTTCATCCCGTCGACTCCCCTAGTCCTACAAACACTGACGATGAAGCATGTGCCTTGTCTATCTCCGCCTTAGCTAACATTGCCAAGGAACAGCACTTAGATTCTTCTCTGCATTCCATTATCCTCCGTCTTACCTCCGACCGCCCTGACCCATCTCTCGCCTTATTTGTGCTCTACGAGAACGCCCTATACCGACGTAATATGCGACCAGATGGCACAGATATTTTGCTCGTCGTTCCCCAACACCTGCATTCCACCATCCTTGAACTGATTCATGATGCTCCCACGGCTGACCACTTGGGTGTCTCTCGCACATACGACAGCCTGCGCCGACGTTTCTACTGGCCGGGGCTCCACCGCTCTGCCCAGCAGTGCATTGCTGTATGTGAACCGTGTCAGCGTCGGAAGAAGCCCACAATTTTGCCTTCATGTCACATACAGCCAATACCCATACCAACTGACCCGTTTTCCCGTATAGGCGTTGACCTCCTTGGCCCCTTTCCAGTTTCCGCCTTGGGGACCAAATGGATCGCCATCGCCACCGACTACGCTACTCGGTACGCTATTACCCGAGCCATCCCGACCAGCTGCGCCACAGACGTCGCTGACTTCCTTCTAGAAAACGTAATTCTTAATCATGGTGCTCCTCGTGAACTACTAACTGACCGTGGCCGCTGTTTCCTGTCGCGAGTGGTTGACGAAATTCTCCGTTCGTGCTCCGTCCGCCACAAATTCACCACCGCATATCACCCCCAGACCAATGGCCTCACGGAACGTCTAAACCGTACCCTCACAGACATGCTGGCCATGTACGTGTCTGATGACTATCGATATTGGGACGTTCATCTCCCCTTTGTCACATTCGCCTACAATTCATCTGTCCATTGTACCGCTGTATACGCCCCATTTTATTTATTATTGGCCGACACCCGTTACTACCCTTCGACACCTCCCTACCTGCGGCAGACGCCAGCAGTACTTATACCAATGAAGCCGTCGCCCGCGCTCATGATGGCCGCCGGATAGCTCATGCCAGGCTCTCTGCCATCCCAAGACTCCCAAAAGATCTGGTACGACAGCCGCCACCGTGATGTACACTACACTCCTGGATCTCTCGTTTTGCTGTGGCTTCCGTGCTGTCGAGTGGGCTTGTGCGAAAAACTTTTGCCCGTTACACTGCCCTTACCGTGTTTTACATCCCGTGACCGACGTCACCTACGAAGTTGAATCTGTGGTTCCGAAGTCCCCGTCCGCAGCTCCAACCTTCGAAATAGTGCATGTGTCCCGTCTAAAGCCCTACTATCAACGTTCTATTTTGCTAACATAGACCGCACCGGGACTGTGCTTTTCCCGCGGGGGGGTAGTGTTACTTAGCTGTGCTCGCTGTTCGTGATAAGGATGAAGAAGTGCGACTCCGAGAAGACGACGACGCTGTGTGTTGTGAAATCGGTGCCCTCATCAACGTTAGCTGTGCGGAGAGCATTCGGATTGTAGATCTTCCACGGAGCAATATTTATATGAAAACGCTACTAAAAGGCGGTAAAAGTACAACCATAGTAGCCAAAAAATTATTCAAGCATCTATCTACGATTTGCCGGGAAGGTTGGAATAGGGCAATTTAAAAAAATCTAGTTAACAAAAGTTGAATGCACACTTACTGTAATCGAAATCTCCAGTCGTGTTTCCCTCTGCAGAAAATGAGATAAAAAAGCAGTGTTGTTTTCAACCTTAGCATGTGCGCGAGAACTCGTAAGACGAACGTTTCACTGAGAAAATGGTATATTTAAAGGTTGTAACATTAGAACTAATCAAACAAAGTGCTAAAAAAGCGAAACTCAAACTGCACCGGGTCATGATAAAGACGCATGTTACAATTTTCTAGGTTTAGAGATAACACCTGTTAGTATTTTTGTATAGTAATTATCACTTGAAAGAGCTATGTTGATGAGACCTCTCTCGTTATGCATTGTTGTTTGAAGCGATACTGTAGCCTATACTAGAGGGGTCACAAAACTGTTTGCACTATATACTGAGTTTGTTGATAAATATTCACTCACAGTTCGTTCAGCTAATAAAACAGAAGAGAGGTCTCGCCAGGTATTTAGGATAATCCCTCAAGGTGAAGCATGTTTACACTAAGCGAGTAATTACTATATAGCATCCACAAAAACGCAACCATACGGCCACAGAAGAAAGCTATATGCATTCCTCAGAGAGTTCACAGTTATAGAAAACATTTGTCCTGGTCCTGGACCTAAATGTTTCACTGTATGGAGTGCCAGTAAACGTCAACATAATTATATGAAAACGCGTCCAAAAGGCGGCAAACGTACAACCATAGTAGACATAAAATGTTTGAAACATCTGTCTACGATTTGCCGATTAGGTTGGAATAGGGCATTTTAAAAAGATCCAGGTTAACATAAGTTGAATGTCCACTTACCGTAATCGTAATCTTCAGACGTGTTTCCCTCTGTAGAAAATAAGATAAAAAAGCAGTGTTGATTCAAGACCTAGCATGTGCGCGAGATCTGGTACGGCGAACGGTTTCACTGAGAAAATGAAATATTTCAACATGATAACGTTAGCACTAATCAAACAGAGGGACTAAAAAAGCGAAACTGAAACTCTGCACTGGAGTATGACGAAGATGCAGGTTGCAACTTTCTAGGTTTCGCTGTAAGACGTATAATTTTTTGTATAGAAATTATTACTTAAAATAGCTATGTTGATAAAACCTATCTCGTCGTGCATTATTGTTCGAAGTGATGCGGTAGCCTATAATAGAGGGGTGTCACAAATGTTATCGACAGTAGGCTGACTTCACTGATAATTCTTCACTCATGGCTCGTGTAGCTAATAAAACAGAACAGAGGTCTCGTCAGGAATTTCGGATAATCACTCACTTGAAGCTTATTGTTACATTGGGCAAGTAATTACTTAGCATGCACAAAAACGCAGTCGTACAGCCACAGAATAAAGCTATACGCATTCCTCAGAAAGTTCACAGTTATATACAAATTTGTCCTGGTCCTAGCATCTAACCCGGGGCCAACTCCTTTCTGAGCAGTCGCTTCACAAGTTGAGCTAACCAGGGCGGCAACAGACCAGATGTTAGTGTGGGAGCAAAGTGATCAGTGACTCGAAGTGGGAACGATTCGACCCCTAACTCCCACTTCTAGCTATTCCTTAATGTCGCGTGTGCTTTCAATAACTGCTAGGGGTCAGTAACTCTCCGTGCTATCTCTTTGCCCCTTTGCTGTTTCTGTGCTTTTGTTCGTTATGTCTAGGTAACTGTCCTACAACCGTTATGCATTTCTGATCTTATTCTTGCCTATTGTAATACACTTAAATTCTGCACTTACCACTTAAAACTGGACTTATTTAACACTTGCTTAATCAGACACTAAATATAGGCGCGGAAAAATAAAGGATTTCGCAAAACATTGCTAGGCTTTGTTGTTACCGCGATTATGTGTACTGAACAGGTGGCGCAGACTGCAACACTTCCTCAACGGCGCTAGGCAGCAGTGTTAGAGTTACTCTATTGTCAAATTAAATATACTGAAGTGGGCTACGACAGCACCTATTCATTTCTTATTATTCCTTTCTTTATCGTTCAAATAAAGTTGTACGTTCTAGCTTTGTTCATTTGCTTATACACTATGGTGAAGTTTTTGTATGGGGAGTCTTGTATGTTATATTTGTCGCTACAATATTCCGATCAGTTCCATTTCCTTAAGCGTGATCGTACACATAACAGAGCACGTGCTTTCAGAACTCACCAGTTGTTGCCCACACTGTTGTTGCTGAAAAAGAAAAAAATTATAACGAAAACGTTCAGGTATTATCAGCGTGGTCACCCTAGCAGAAGCATTCTGTTGATGAAAGTTTTCCACTGTAAATATTTTTTTTTGTAAATTCCCCCTTTGTGCGTACCATGTTTTAAAAACGAGGCAAAGAGGTTCGTGTTTATCTGAGGTTGCCATTTTTATCCCAGTAGGTGGCAGTGAGTGCAAAATAGGTTTAACACTATGGCTGAGGTCTTCGAAAACAGCAAACTAAACATAACCTTGTTCAAGGATATTACCATCGATTCATTGTTAACTATCGAGGACAATATATTGCATTTATAATATGCTCATGCGAATATAATAGAATTTATATTTTTTGAAACTGACTCTGTTGTGGCTTTTACTGGTGGCACTGTCTTCTAATTCTTCCCAACAAGAAGATTTTAATACAGTGGTGGATAGAGTCAAATCTCAGCTTCTGCATCAGCACAGCATTTTGGAGACATTTCTCTGCCTCATATTTTGTTAATTCATTTTCGAAAGAACATTAAGGTGGTTTTCAATAATGTGCGGCGATCACTGAGTACACTTCGGAAAATACGGGCGCGCCTATATATCCATGCCAGGTTTCTACAGTGTGCGCCACTCAAAAACAAGGCATCAATGTTCTTTGTAATCTCAATAGCAATCGGCATCTTCGAATAGAAAGTTGATTCTACAATTTTCGTGTGCCGGCTTGATTACGCCAAGATATTGTGATGGGGCTTTTTCCTCAATTACCTTATAGCGCACAGTCTTTTGCACATCATCGCAAAACACTACACGTTGCACAGTTTTATTTTCTTCAAGAGAATAAAAATTATTCAGACTAGAAATATGGTGTCTTTTCGTGGCTTTGCGATTGAAAACTAAATAATTAGCTTCTTTTAATCCGAATGAACTTTTCTGGCAGACAATTATTATTTAGGCGGCAAGAGAATGAACTTTTGAAAGGGAACGAATCCCTAGACATATAAGCTTGGCCAAATATCCGCCATAGCTAACCAGCGAGCTATCATGGCTGCAGTACTGTGCGACAGATTAAGTATCAAGCGATGCCATATTGCCGTCGATGAGCGTAGCCACATGCACGCTCCGCCGTCGCTATAGAGTATCTTGATAACGAGGCCGGTGGATGAGTTTCTCTCCCAGCAGCATACGTCACGACTGTTTATGGGCGGTAAAAGGTTTGTCAAATGAATCTGCGCACATGGGGTTGAGTAAACTGAAGAGGGAGGACTTAGGTAAAGTGACGAATGTAACAGGGACTTGATTCCGGTCTTGGCTCTCACCTTTATCTGCTGGGACTTAACGCCCATCCGTAGCCATGAAGTAGGCAGGTTGGTGTGCTGCCTTTGTTAAGATATCGGTGGTGATGAATATGCGGGCCACCGTAGCACAGCGTCTTCCACATGACGTCACCTAAACAGCCACTTGAAGTTCTAGTCTAACGAGTTCAAGATCACGCGCTATGTTACGTATAGCTGTTCTTCGCATCTGATAACTACTGCTCAACAGTCAAAACATATCAGTTAGAGTCAAAGGGGGAAAGCATACGATGAAGCCGTTTCTATTGTCGCGACAACGGGCAAAATGAACCGGAATAATGAAATGTTCGCGCGGCATAGTAGAAAGAGGGAAGCAGCAATGTATGAATGCTGAAACTAACTGTTGCTTTGCAGATATTTAGCGGCAGTACGCCGAACAGGTTATGTTTTCTTCTTTACTTTTGCGCAAATAAGACAGCACTTCCTTTACTCACCAGTTGTGGTAGTCACTGTTGTTGATGAACCTGCAGAAAAATATTAGCAAAATGAATTGAAAATATATTTAAAGGTATCTCATCACTGACCACCGTAGCAAAAAATTAAGCATAATTAGGCATTCACGCTATCGAAAAGCTGAGTGTTAAATGCCGCCTGTTTGCTTGTTATGAATTGAAAACCACATGAAGAGATCCCCATTTTATTTGTGGTGACTTTTCTAGCATCATAAAAGGAAATAAATAGAAAAATGGTTTTGATATGGCGCTTGAGTGATGTTGTGCCGTTTATTGTTGTCCGTAACGAGCAGGAATTGCACATTTAGTATGAACATGTTTTTTATTCGGCTGATAATAACATTTATCACTCATGGGTGGTGCTCATACAAGGGAAGTATTTCGTTCTAATTAAACTCACCAGGAGAATTGCATTCAACGGTGTTGAGATTGGAATCACGTTTCGTTCAGGTGAACTGCATATTGCTCAGATAAATTTTTTCTACTAAGTTGACTATATCCGCATCGCTAATAAAATGAAATTTAGCTTTGTGCGCCAAACTCTAAATGCAATATTTTGAAAAAATTTGGCCCGCCAACATGCCTCAGCTTTCTTTGTACAGTGAAAGTTTGTAATCAGGAAACACGTCAATATTTGGTTTGTTATTCGGAGGGTGCATCTTCAAATGTGAGAGGTCTCCAGTTTTTTTTTTTTATAAGTCCAAAAATTGTTTATTTTAAGCAAATATACAAATCACTTAAAGCCAAACCATTCTTCTACTTTTCCACATAATCACCATTGCAGTCTATGCATTTTTTCAGACGCTGGGGCAGTTTTGTATGCCCATGACATACCAACTCGCCTCCATGGCGTTGAGGAAGCGGTTGACCGCATTTTTCACTTCGTCATCAGCGGTGAATTGCCTTCCAGCGAGATGTTTTTTTAGCTTTGGAAACATGTAGTAGTTACTTGGTGCCAAGTCTGGACTGTAGGGCGGGTGGCTGATGCCGTCCCATCCAAACTGTTGCAAGAGAGCGACGGTTTCGCAGGCAAAGTGGGGGGGGGGGGGGGGAACGTTGTCGCGTAGGAGACTAACGCCCTTGGTCACCACTCATCTTCTGCTATTGTGAATCGCCCGTCTGAGTTTTTAAGGGTCTCACAATATCTGTCCGCGTTTATCGCCGTGCCAGGAGCTAAAGGTCTACCAACAATACCCCTTTTTGATCCCAAAACACAGTTGCCATGACTTTGCGGGCAGACTGTGTTCTCTTGAATGTTCACGGCTTGGGCGAAGATGAGTGCCGCCACCGACGTGATTTTTGTTTGGTCTCAGGAGTGAAGTGGAATATCCAGGTTTCGTCGTCACCCGTAGCAATGGAATTTAAAAAGGTCTCCTTTTCCTCTCCATACAATCAACGCTTTGCCGTTGATGGTCTTCTGTGAGCATTCACGGAACCCATCTTGCGCACACCTTCCGATATTTTACCTTTGCTGTCAAAACCCTATGAGTAGTGCTTCTAGAAATGCCAGGAACCAAAAATGCAGGTTTCGTCGAGTGTGATCCTGTGAATTCTCCCCACCAATTCTTCAATTCTTTGACCTTCGAGACGGTCTCATCAGAAATTCACGGTCTTCCGCTTCTTTCTTCGTCCTGATTTTCAGGGCGACTAGCTGCGAACTCCCTACACCACGTGCCGACGTTTTTAACATCCATGCACAACTATCTGTACACTTCTGCCAACTGGCGATGAATTTAGATTCGTTGAACGCCTTTTGCGTTCAGAAATCGTATAACTGAGCAAGATTTGCACCTGGCGGTAGTGACAAACGGGAGCTCTATTTCGAATGGCTGCCGAGCTATAACTGGTAGTCCATTTTGCGCCGAGTTATGGTTTGGAAACGGGGCGCAATAAACACAGCAGTATGGCGAGCACCCACGCATACAGTTTCCCTGCGGCCGCAGCTCTTTGCAGACCTTGCTTTTGAGACTACCCTCGCATAATTATTCTACTGCTTCCTTGATTACCAATGAGAGTTCAATATTCCGATTTTAATGTATAAATGCTATAATATGCAACACGTTCCAAAGATTTCCTTCCATTAAATGTATAAACACGCTCCACAGTGAAAATGAGCTGTGTTTCAGTTTGCGTACGCTGGAAAATACAATAACATTTTTGGCACATCAATAAACTATTCTATTCGAAAGTAGTTGATTTAGTGAAAAAAATATGCCATTTTCTAGAAGAAAAAATTTCTATAAGTGCTGGCGTGTGTACAATAAGGGCCATAGTGAACTAGCGATTGGTGATGGCTCAATAACTGTGCCGCAGTTGAAATGTAAGCCGTTGCCATAATGCTTTCAACGCGTGTTGCCTGTAATCGGCTCTGACAACCGCCCAAGCACAGCGCCTACATTGTCGTCGGTTGAAAAGCCACTTGGAAATCAATTTAGTTGGTGAGTTCAAGTTAGTCCACTTTATTTTTCCACAGGCATTGTGCTCATCTGATGTCTGCTATATAACAGGTAATACTTGTCAGTTGGAGAAATACAAGAAAAATTGAAAGAAGCTGCTTTCTATCGGCATTAGGACGATCCTAATGGAGCAAGATTAAGCCATGTTTCCGCTTGATACTAGTAAAACGTAAGTAGCACTGCGTGCTTGTAGAAGATAATGAACAACGACTCGATACAAAGCCTGATGCGAGTGGAGACCGAACCTGCATGCAGTGCAGTGCTTTGGAATTGCATTGCTCCAGTGTGGAGTAAATGAATCTATCGGAATTAGAAATTGTCTTGAGGACTACTGCATGTTCCATGCTACGGAAGAATGCACGTTAATAAGCTTCTCTAATTTCTCTCAAAGTTTAAGTTAAACTTTGAAGTCCCGAGCAGAGATATTGTGCTAATATGAAAATATTTAACGTGCCGTGGCCTTGTATAACGATCGGTGGCTGTCTCAAGTGGAAAATTAAATTACCTTCCAGTTGCCGACTGCAGTTTAATTGTGCCAAGGACCTTCTCAATTTTCCTGACAAGCAGTGTTCCAAATTTGCCTATTGTATACATTGCGAACTGATGCTATTTACAATTTATTTACGCATAGATGATGTCTTTTTCATTATATATGTATTTGAATGCGGAGGAACAGAAATGCAATGTATGCAATAATGCACAGAGAGCGAGATCTAAAGACATTCCGCTTGTGAATGGAGAGTGATAGTAAGTCAATGCTATATCTACTAAATATTTTTACTCTGCTTCGACGCTGAGCTGACACCTTTAGAGGGAAATCCCAGAAAAGAAAACGGAACGAAGTCAAACTTTAAGGAATAACACGGAATGAAACAGATAAGATTAGCCCTCGTTCTTCTTTATTTTTACTGCAGCCACAAAATCACCACGGCTTCTAAAATCTTAAACACCTCGCTGTACCTTCAAAGGCTACCGTGTATGAAGGAATTGCAATTTGATGCTTGCTCGTACACTCGCTATAATGCATATCTAGTTCTATTACGTTTTGTGAACGCCACTCATTTTAACTACCGGACATAGCTGAGCGGGGCGAGCTATATCGACTGATTTCAGAGTTTTGTATGGCAACGCAAATTACAAAACTTATTTAAGGCGTGTACAAATATTTGAACTTCTAATGTTTCTCTATGGGCATCGACATTTTTGATGTAGTGCAGTAAATAGCAAAAAATAAATATAATCGGTAAAGTATTGAAATTCTCATTTTAAGGCAAAACATATTGTTACTGACCAGGAAGAAGGGAGCAGGTGGTGCAGGAGCGCCCGCGCTAAGCCAGTTGGGATTCAATAATTAGCTCTCGGTCATCGGACGTCATCTTACTGTTCTTTTTTCTTTGGGTTAATCTGCTTGCCGCCACGCAATAATGTCATTTAGTAACTGAATGACTTCAACGTGTTTTACAGCTCTGCATCAGTTCTGAGGCGGAGCTACTTGAACTTTTTGTAGTTAAACGGTAGTTCCTAGCGGCCAGGGATGCACCAAATCTTCCTACGCAGAAGACATTTCCTCAGGCATCTCACAAACCAAGTCATTGAAAAAAAACTATAAAGATAACTATATGCATTGGAATGCTAGAGCACTTCCAACAAAGCTTCCGTCAAATGATATAACAACTGTTTTTGTCTTTATATTCCTTGTTTTGAATCCTTTCTGTTTGAACTTATATTCTCCAAATTAGGCTCTCATGCTGATCACATATTCTGTAGGCACTCCCCATCACAAAAACGCCGTCTTACTAAGCGCAGTGTAGACAAATGTTTTGAACTCAATCTATTCAAAGGTTTTCTAAGATTTCTGATTTCACCATGTACAGAATCAAATTACCGGTTGTAACTCGAGATAATTAAATTACAACACGCCTGTGCAATATATTCGTTGTGCTATTACGACGTTATCAAGCAATCTTTAGGTTTGCAGTATCCTTCTACCATTTCAGCCTTGGTCCTACAAAATGAAAGACTAAGTCGCTTCTGTATAGTCGCCAGTCTATTGTATCAAATTCCTAACGAACACAAACCCTGGCCCTAGGTTCGACAAGATTTACAAAATGCATAAAATGTAGAAAGGCTCCATCGTTCCACCTAGCTATTTTTTGAAGCCACAGAACGATTTTGTTACGACTAAAAAAGTGGGATCGTATCTATTGTTAACCTAATATGTTGAAACAGTAAAACATTTCTGGTTTTCTTTATTTCCTTCTTCTGCGAAATGGGCTGTGTGAATGTGGCCATACTGTAAATAGAGTTATTAACTTCAAAACTGTATAATAAGCCACAGGATCAATATCGAAAAACTCGTACTATAGAACGATTGCCGAACTCAACCAGAATTGCTACCGTTGCTACGAACGCTGACGGAAAAACGTAGACTATATTTTAGTGCATCCTGTTTGCTCTCAAATTCTATGTGCTCTTAAATGCAGATCTGTTTTAACTAGTACAAGTAAGAGTTCGCTGGATTTGATACAAAAATAATGGCGGCGATCATCAAGAAAAAAACACTTTCTGGTAGTGTCAATATTCTTGCAATCGTTTGCATATTTGTATTCACAAATGTGAGATGAAATGTGATTCTGACCATCCATTTGGTAGCTTTCGTCACAATTCTAAATCCATCGAAAGCTCACGGTTTCCATCTGTTAAGTTTATTTACTTGACTATGTATGCAGGGCACGCAAAATATAAAACCGAATGTCTTTGACGTCGGCTCAAAGGACGCTGACTTTATTTTAGTGTGCGTCTATGTATTTAGTAACAGATATCTTTAAGTTTGAGGGATGCCTCAGAGTCGATAAATAAAACGTCGTGTGAAATGTGAAATGATAGTGAATGCTTTATTTTCGCTTAAAGCACCCAAATGTTCTGCATTGATTCTAAATACTATGTATTATCCTCTAAACGCACACATCAGCAAAACAAAAAGGTAGCTGTCCAAGAAGGTAGAAATACATATTGAGATAACGCACGAGTGAAAAGGCTGTGGCTGAAAAAGTTGGGTGAGCAACAATTTTAAAAGTGCAAATGAGATTAACTAATAATGTAAACGACACAAAAATATTCCTCCAGTATATCCCCATTTATTCAGAGTCCTGAAGCGCAAAATTGATGCATGTCTTCAAGAAGCATCTATTTGTATTTTCACGTATTTTCACGTATACTTCAAGATTTATCTGCATCTTAGGAACAGCTAAGGAAACGAACCGTCGGTTTTGACGATTCCATCTCAAGTGCTTACACTGATTAAAGCCACTATTCATTAAATTTTATTTTCCAGCCCCCAATGTCTACAAGTGTTCAAGTTGTTGTGGGATGGATGGATGGATGGATGGAATATAGGAGCGTCCCCTTTGAAACGGGCTGGTAGCAGTAGCTATCATTCTCATTTTTCTCCCTATATCTTAATTATTGATTTGGAATAGTTAACTAAACCATCATTCTATTTCTTAAATTTTTGTTCCTACATTACTAACATTATGCCACTTCTCTGCTTTTAAGCCACCAATCTTCCAGTCATTTTTTGATAGTTTCCACCGCCGGTTTATTCACCAGGCCACTGTTATCTCGAAACCCCAAAGCTTCAGGAACAGTGATTGCGCCTGCATCAACTTCCGGATGGATACCATTACATTCGAGTATAATATGGTCAATTGTTTCACTGGAGTTACCACATACAGCACATGCGTCATCTCCATTGTTAAATTTCTTTTTGTAGCTGCGTGTTCTAAGGCACCCTGATCTAGCTTCAAAACGTAGGGTACTGCCTTTTGAGTTATCAAAGAAATCTTCCTTCCTGATCTGCATTTTCCACTTTCGGTATAATTTCACACTCTGTTTCTTTTCCATCGAATTTATCGAATTTTTACCTTAAGTGTTTTTCACCGTTTGCTTAATGCTCTTTATTTTTCCGTCCTTGTGGCTAGCATACTTACTAGTTAGTTTCCTAGTTCTTTTCCTCCATTTCAGTCAACGCTTTTTAGGTACAGGTATTTAAATACTTTAGATGCCCATCTGTTACTTGTAATTTCCTCAGGCGTTCCTCATATAATATTTTACTTTGAGCTTCCCGTACTTCGAAAGATGCCCAGCCCATATCTCCCTGTACCGCCTCATTTGTAGTTTTGCCGTGGACACCTAGTGCTAATCGTCCAACGGATCTCTGATTTATTTCTAATATCGACTGCACATCTGATTTTAGGCACAAAACTGCATTTCCGAAAGTAAGTCCGGGCACCATAATTCCTTTCCAAACACCCCTCAAAACCTCATACCTATGGTATCCCCACAATGCCTTATGGCTCATTATCCCGCGGCATTCCTTCGCCCTTTGGCCTTAAGTGATTGCTCGTGCTTTCAATAGGCGCCACTGACGACAGCGCCCCAAGCGGCGAGCTAACCAGGCGGACCGCTGGGAGACCCCGGCATGGGCGAGCGCGCCAAGCAGAGCGAAAACGGGCGCCCATTACCTGATGTATAAATAAACAATTTTACTTGTTACACCGGCTACGTCTACCACACAAGTAATACAGTGAGCAAAACCATACATGATAATCAGATTATATTGCTAAACTATGGCTTAACTTTGGGCCCAATTTCGGTAATAACCACGATCACGTGGGGAGCACTGAAGTAAGAGTTGAGCATATATTTTTCTGCCAATTGGTCACCCCCGTTTTCAGCGGTGGTTCCAAGCAAAAGTTTATAAATCACCCCGATTTAACGTGCAGGTCAGTGTACTGTTGGGCACTGCCAATTACGACTGGACGCAAAAATTGGTGAAAATTGCATTTATTTTGTGAGTGGTTGAGCCAAAAGTGAGGGCCATCGTTGAGTCGCCGTAGTTGAAATTGGGTAGACATCGATTAAAGCTTTAAGCCGGCCAAAGCGAAATGTAGGCAGGCAAAATCGTTGGTGCTGAGCCAAATTCAGTGATGGCTAGGATGAGATTTAAAGGTTAGCATCGCCTGCGTAGTAGGAGGTTTACGTTCGAGGCAAAATGCGGTTTAAATAGGCCGACGTTATTCTTAGACCTACCATAATATCCCAACCAATCAATACAATGATGCGAAAATAAAGCCAGACAAGATGTTTGGTGGGTGGTGGAGAGGGTATGAGCTCATTCTAACTAATATGTAATGTCACTTAAAGTGTATGTTGCTGCTGATGGCAGGGGTCACGTGGCTTGCTTCGAAGCTGTTCCGCTGAATGCCTGCATAACAGCCCCATTCATCATTCGCTCTATTCCTGCCCTACAGTAACGGTGCCCCCCGCCTCAGAGGGGTACCCTTTTCTCGACACCGAAAGCAGTTATAGAAATTTGCGCCTCCGTACTCCCTCAACCTTATGGTGGAAACCAGTCGGCAGATCGCCGGCCGGAGAGATATCTATTTATTTTTAGAGATTGCTGCCAAGTCGGGTGCATAAGCTTTCCTTCTCCTCATTTCTCTACCGTGTCGATAGCGTCTGGGACCGTCAGATTGCCGCTTGGCTGGCTCGAATAGTGCTTAATCTTATGGTGTCTGCTCAAACTTGCTTTGCCAGCGGGAAGCCACGTCGAGGGATGATAGTGCGTTCTCTGAAGATTGGCGTACACACTCAAAACCATTAGCCAGTGAAGGCAGTCTGCCCTCTTGCGCTCAGCTGTTGTGTATCCAGAGGCCTGCGGGGTGTCGACATACGAGACGCCTACAGCATATTGAGACATTACTGTCATTTCAAAGGTCCCTGCAGTTTTTCGTCAGGTTATTGAGTCCCGATTAACTGCAGGGACCTTTGAAATCACATCATGATTTCGATTAATGAGTCCAAGATTGTGCCCTTACTGAGACGATGGTGATTCGCTACGATCAACGCTGGTAAGAGAAAACAGTATTGGAGAATGACAGGTGCAAACCGTAGGCAGATATGGCGACTTCTACTGTATATTCAGCGCCAAAGCTTACTGAACGGACTGTGTGGAAAAATATGGATTGAGTGGAAAAATGCGGAAAAAGTTTTTCACAGCCTGAGGCTATAAGGTAGAAAAATAAAGAAGCCTTTTTTCAAGGCTCCAGCAAGGGACTGCGGAGATGTCCGAGTAATTCGCGCTCACATCAGAAATGCGTATTCAGTACTATGAAAAACGAAGTGAGCCTAATAAACTTAAAATGCCAAACTGGTCTTCTCGGCAGTCTCCAGAAAACGCACATGGCAGACGCGAGACGCTCAATGAAGGTCTAAAGCAAGGCTCCTTAGAATCGATCTTGTGTCTGTAAAAACACGGGCTTTCATATAGAGCGACATATTCAGCGGGAGGATGCGCAAGTACAAATAAAATAATGACAACTGAATAGACTATGGCAGTGCGCAGTTGAGAAAACACTTGCCTTTAGTGAAAATGAAGAAAACAAATCATTTATGTATGACTGCTTGGAGCACATAAGAAGCGATTGCGGCAAAATGCTGTGCCGTGAAGGCAGGCGACGAAATGAAGTAGCGTGTAAGATATATAATTAGTTTCTCAGGTAACAGATGGATCAGATATGAACGCATCGCGCGGATGTCTGCAGGGCTAGCATGATCTGATTTTCATTTTTCGTTCTCCGACGCACACTTTCTCCGATAAGTGTGCGTTTGGATGGTACGGCATCGCTCCTGTCGCGTGGCGTTCCTTGGCGGGCGTTCAAGTGTGAGACCGCGATTGTGATTACAAGAAGTGGACAATGGACAATCACTACACCGCCAACATCTGCAAGTACCTAAGCGCAACTCGACTTCACTCCTTCTTTTAACTTTATATCCCGTTTCTCAAATCATGTCTTGTGGCAAACGTTTCGAAAAAAAAAAAGTGTGGGATTGCAGATGGTAGGAACGCTAGACAAGGTGAGGCTTTTGGTTGGTCGTTTCAAATTTGGCGGCTGGTGACGTCACTTCTTTCTCAATAAATCAGGTGTGCCGCTCACGCGGACAGTTTTTGTCGATGACATTATGAGCCAATGAAGGCTGTCGCCTTGAAATTCAACCACATAGTTGGTTTATGCAATGCTATATAACCTGCTATCTTAAGGTGGACCAAAAAAAACAGCATGAAATATTTTTTCCATTTTTCGTTCTGCGCGGAATTTAGTTGCTGAAATGTATTCTCAAAATATTGTGAACAATCGGCAGTTTGCGATTTGGGCGCTAACAAGTGAGACCTGCGAATGATCTGCTCCGCTGCCATTTGAACCCATGTCACAGAAAAAAAAAAAAAAAGTCTGTGTAAACATATTGTGGGTCTAAAAAAACACTCCATATAGGTTTGTACTAAGGAAACTCCCCTCAAGGCATCCTTAAAGTGCAGAAAACAATGCATACAGTTCAAAAAGGTGGTAACTTTATGAAACCAAGGCATCAATGATGTTAATGCCTGAGAAGTATCTAAAAGCTGTGAGTAAGTTTGGGCATTTCAGGCGCATTTTAGCAATTCTCCAAAGGCGACTATGTTACTAATGTATAAATCTGTCATTCGTCCAATCCAAGATTTTGCTTCTCCTGTCTGGAACCCTTAGAAGCAACGTGACACTAACCTTATTGAGAGCATATAACGAAAATCTATTAGGTTCATGTATCATAGCTATTATTCACATTTTTCCTCGCATACCTTGTCTTTGAACCTAAACGCTTTTTTTCCGTACGCCATCGCATTGAGTCAATGAAGTTTCTGCATGGCATCTTCAATTTTTCTTAACGTGCCTCATACCGAATATATATTCCTTCAGATATTCCCTGGTCAAGTAACAGTCATAATAGCCTTAATATTATGCCTTATTTTGCTCAATCCGGTAATTATATATTGTGTTTTTTTTTCACGCACTATTGAATTCGGGTACTTCTTCCCTAGAACAGTTATTTCACTTCCATAAATTATTTTCTGTTATAAGTTCATTCCACTTGATTTTATGAGTTTTGTTTTACAGTGTACTGTTGCATTCTTGCTTTGCTACTGTATCGCATTGTTGCTGTAATTCTGAGTTACATTTTTGTCCTCTTTCTTATTTCTCGTCAAGTTTTAAAAATATTGTTTACTTGTTTCTGTATGGTGTTTGAAATATGTTTATCTAACCAACTCCTGCAATACCGCGCAAAGGGACAGCAATATGTATACTTAAATAAATAAGGTTGTGTTTAAATCATTAACGTTCGGAGTAGACTGCAACGGCAAGATGCTTATGTCCTAATTTTGTTTCTTGATTTTGAAGAATCTATTGTACCCAGCGGCGTTTGTTATCATTTTTGCGCATTTTAAGCTACACGTAATTGTTACAACGAATTGTATTAAATACAATCGTAGAAATTTCTACGCTCAACTCACCTTGTAGTGCTAGAGAGAATGCAAATGCCGAGAGACAAGCGTAGACGATTGTTGAAACCATCCTGTTTGCTCCTAAGAGAATAAACTGGTGGCGTATATAGGTTGATATTTATTTCAGGAAATGGTGCTTCGCGAGCTTTTATACATAAATAAAGAACGAGTGCATCCATCAAAGCTAATTTGATACGACACCATTAAAGTTCATTAAGTTTTTATATTCGACGCTGCTCTCAGAATTTCTGTTAAAATGTCATTCTAAAATCCCCTTTAACCGCAATTTTTTGACACATCATTGTGCATTTAAAGCGTATGGTACTCGTCTGGCGGCTGCGTATGCAGCGCACAAAAACACAGAACTGAATTAGACATCCGCTCAATGGCCAAATGCCTTAACCTTAATTATGTTTTCTACGAAAAGAACGAGAATAATCATCCATTGTCAGAACAAAGCATGCCTCCTGCAAGCTAAGAAGCGAACCATTCTAAAAAAGGAATTTTTTTTTATACGGATATCCAAACACAGCTGTTAAAATACTATAGGTAAGCACATCAGTTGTTTTAAATGACAACTCTTATAGATGGAGGTGGGAAAAATATCTTCAATTTTTCAACTTTAATAAGTTACTGCGAAACATTATTAGCTCTAGCATTTTAGGAGAAAAAGAAACCGTTTCTATAAAATAGAGCCGCGATTTCCTTGTGTAAAAACACAGAAGAGCCTCGTCTAGTGCAGCCGCTATACAGAGCGCAAGGCAGTTAATAAAGTATAAACAAATAAAAGAAGCTTTTCGTTTTGGTTATCGACCATCAATTAATATTAATATCAACACATAAAAAGATACAGCGTGGATAAGAACAGGTTCGCGCATATAAATTTTCGAGTAGAGGAATTTCAAAATAAAATATAGGTAGCATGTTCATATGAATGTCATCAAATTATTTTTTCCATGTCAGCACTTTAACAAATTTGGCAAAAAACACAGACTTTATTGCTTGAAAATGCATCTATTGTAACAAAGCATTTATCTGGGTTTCAAGAAAAGGCAAATATAACCAAAAAAACGTATTGGTCGGCCTCGGGTACCTGAATGAAAGCCAGGACTAGCTCAAATTACACCCTTAAAATTAAACCTTACTTTCTAAGACTGCCAAAACTGAATAGGTGATAACTGCATGAGGAATATTAGGAGTTTTAGGGATGCACTGCTTTTTAGACTACAACTCTCAGGCACAGCAAATAATTGCGAAGAAATTTCCGATCCATGAAGGATTCAATGCAATAGGTTATATCGCGCTGTGCGTCAAGTATCGATTTCATGAAGCATACCATGACCAAAGAGCCTCTGCCATAAACCACCGCTTATATAGCTTTGCAAGCTCAAAACGAAGCCGACTCCTAGGATTCCTAATGTGTTGAATTTTTGCTTCCGACTACTATGAATGATTTAGTTCGATTTAGATCTGGCATGCTTGTAGAAGAGATTGGCTCCATTCTATGTTCGGAGCGTTATGTGACTTTACGAGGGCAAACGGCACAGTAGAATCTCCAACATCCTGTACCTTGTTAGGGCTGCGACAATGATCTCACTAGCCCGCAAACTTACCACGATACCACACCTCCGGCACACCCTCTATGCCGACGGCATAACGTTGTGGACCACCCACGGCAGTGATGGCGACATAGAAGGCACACTACAAAGCGCCGCCACAGTAACACAAGAACACGCACGAAGCATCGGACTCTCATGCTCCCCAGAGAAGTCCGAGCTCCTCATCCTCCGTCCCACCACCCGTAACCCTCCCAGCGCCCCCATAACCGTTGCTTTGGATGATCGCCCCATTACGGAGGTGGACACTCTCCGGGTACTGGGGCTTCATATCCAAAGCAATGGTAGAAACAGCCTTACAAAAAAGGAACTCAAGCGGGTGACCGGTGCGATCTCGCACCTCATCCGCAGAGTTTCGGGCCAACATAGGGGCATGAGGGAGCACGATCTATGTCGTCTTATTCATGCCTTTATCCTCAGCCGATTCTCATACACGCTCCCTCACCTCAGACTTAGACGTGAAGAGATCTCCACCTTGGACGCGATGCTTCGTACCGCGTTCAAAACCACCCTCCACCTACCCCTCAACACTTCAACAAAGAAATTACTTCAGCTGCGTCTCCACAATACTTTTGGGGAGCTTGTGAAGGCCCACAGACAGACCCAGTATATCCGATTGACACAGACTGGCACCGGACGTCACATCCTCAGAACTGTCGATGTTCACATCCCAGCTAACGACCCCACACTCCTCTCCATCCCACGCCCTGTCGACTCCAACCTTCTTGTCAAACCCTTTCCCCGAAATTCCCATCCACAACACCGCAAGCCCCGCCGCCGAGCCCGGGCAAAGGCGCTCCACAAATACTACGGCTCCGAGACAGATGCCGTATGGGTGGACGCCGCATGCTCGGGCGATGAGGCGGCGGCAGCCGCGGTGAACAATACCCTTCAGTCCATTGCAACTCTCCCCCTCCCCTTTGTTACCTCCTCAGAAGTGGCCGAGGAGGCAGCGATCGCCCTTGCAATTGCCCACATGGAAGCTAAATATATACTTACAGACTCAAAAACTGCACTACTAAATTTCGCACGCGGGCGGGTTCATGTTTCTTCTTTTTGCATACTGACCTCGTTCACTGCCAACCCGCTCCGCCACGTGGGTGCCTGCGCACTCGGGGAACCCTGGCAACGAGGCCGCCAACAGCTAAGCCCGAGGTCTAATACGCCGGGCACGGGTGGTCCCCACGTCGGAGTTCTCCCGAGAGCGCATGCACACGTTTAAAGAGGTGACTCAGGTCTACCGGGTCGAGAGACAGATCTACCCCCCACCTCACTCCTCCCTCAGCATTCACCACCAAACACTGTGGCGCCGCCTCCAGACGCGAACCCTCCCATCCCCTTATATTAGGTCCCGTTACCACCCCACTCTCACCGACCCCTCCTGTACCCATTGCAACCACCCCACTGCCACCCTCGCCCACATTCTATTCCAATGCCCGGCGGATTCTCCCTCGCGGGGTCTGGAGCACTTCACCACCTGGGAGGAATGGGAGACCCTGCTACGCTCTGAGGACCCGGTCTGGCAAAGGACCGCCACAGACCGAGCTGCTGACGTCATGAACCATAAGAACATGAACGTTTGAGTGTAGTGGGGCCGTGCGGGGGCCCAGGGGCCTGCGCGCCCCGAACTCCTGTGTTAAAAAAAAATTTTTGTGCTACTACTACTGCCAGAGTTAGATGATAAATCAACCCGCCTGCACCTTTGATCTAGAAATCAGATAACCAAATCGACTTTGATTCAGACACGTGTTTCTTGAAAGGAAATAAGCATTTACAAAGAGCCTGATAAGCAATGTAGCAAAGAGTGTGTTTCCTTTGCTACACATGAATTTAAAATTTTGAGAATTTGCAAGACACCCATGCACTGTATGTAAATCGGTCTAAAAGAAAGGCGTAGTATCAGTAACGCTTTTCGCCGCGCGCCTGAAACGCGCCTTAAAGAAAGGAAGGAAGGTGGGAGTGAACGTGGAAAGAGAGAAAAATAGTTTCGTAATGGAGTGCTCCGGTGTATTTGGACACTTCTGGGGACCTCTCACCACTGCTGCTGCAAATGCAGTTGCTGTATGAGGTAAAAGCACATTATACAAACCCCGTAGGTAAAAATATCCCGTGTTGGTGAACTGGTTCGGGCGCTTGACTGATGTACCTACGTAAGCGGGATACAGGTAAATTATCTAAGCAGACGAAACATTTAAGAAACGCGCTATATAGGACAGCCTATATTGACTGATTTTGTACGTAACCTGGTAATAAGAAGACTGGAAAATGACGACAGGGAACCAGGGAGCTGTGTCGGAAATGTGCCCTCAGGGCATCAACTATTAGCTACGTAGATATGGGGCACTCCTGTGCGAATAAAATAACAACAGTCATGGAAGCATATTTCGGCAATCCAAGGCAGGTTGGCAGATCTTGAGCTTGAACGCTCTGTAGAATTCCTATGTTTATTTTTCTGACATTTCCAAGTGAAGATAAGCTGCGCACAATAACTCCCATAAATAATGTATGGTACAGCTGGAGCATAGACCGCACGGACGCTCCTCATGACTTTCCCCCAATAAAGGCAAGTACTTGAGTAATTGCTGTCAGCCTCTTTTTCATGAATGAATGAAATATGATCACTCCCAGAAAGCGATGGCTGCTTTCGTAAGGTATTGCTTTACCATCAATGCGTACGGTGTAAGGTGACATGTTATTGCGTGTAACTGCAACTAGCGCACACTTTTCAGTTCATATCTGCAGACCTTGCAGGTGGAGGTAGGCCGCAACTATACTTGCTGCCCTTGGAGGCTTTGCTCTAACCTGTAACTCCTGATGCCCAGATACAGTTGTCATCTGCATATATTGAAACTTGCGCCGACTCATCCGATACGACGTTCCGATTACGGCCTGAGAATTCAGCACATGACACTCTGCTTCAAGTCAGCCAGAATGTAATCACAAAGATACTGTACAGGTCTACCTTCTGGCTTCTTAAATGTTATGAATAAAAGTCTGGCATAAAGAACAAAATTTACTGGACAACTCCACACAGATCCTGGAGCATCCAGCAGCATATCACTGTACACACTCGTGGTAACACAGCAGGTGACAAGACTGGCTCTAGGAGCATGCGTGTCCTTCCTTACCAACATGCATGCTATTTTTCTAGCACTAAACTGCTGCTTATTGATTGCCTGGGGCGTGCTGAAAGGCACTGTTGCAGCAGTGGCATTCTGCTGACTCACTAGTGCGAGTAGTAGCCTCTTGTTCCCTGGCCCAGCCACTTGCACATCATTGTGATAATGCATATATTCAGCACTGCTTAGTACAGTGTATTAGCATAAATACATTGCCGCATGCAACGCATTCATTACAAAAAGTGCCAGTATACACGTCGCGGATTTTTAAAATTGGCATAGACAAGATGTTGCAAACTTAAGCATGCACTGGAGAGCACCTATACATAATACCAATGAATCAGGCCGAAGTTTTAGATAAAAACAAAATATAGAACACTGGCATGTGGGTATTGCTCATATCTGCTCAAGATATCAATTGTATCTGACCATAAGGTATCACTTGTGAAAACACCTGGTGCCAAATTCTTTAAGGTGCTGTATGTTTCGTGACCACCCCTTAACTTATGCAATAGAAATACCACCCATATTCATTGTTGGTAGATCATTTGAGAAGTAGCTCCATTGCAAAACTTATTTGATGAGAACTGCGGCACTTTCCATTCATATTGATACACATTGAGTGTGGTGGCTCATAGTGGCACAGTTGTTTCTTGCGCCATGTGAATCAAAGTAGCAGATGAGAAAGCTTGAACAAGTTGATGACAGTATTCGTGGCACCAGTGGCATAGCCAGAAATATTTTTCGGGGGTGTTATAAATTGCCGGCCGAATACAAGACACAAAAAAGACCAACCGGAAGGGGAGTGTGAGAAAAAAAGGTGGATGCAATGTTAGAAAAGTTTGGGGCGTGTTCGCTCACACCGAACTCCCCCTCCCCCCCCTCTTGGCTAAGCTTCTGCTTAGGTAGCGCTAACAAGGCACAAATGAGGGCGAAGACACGCACAGGGTCACTGTGCGTCCCTCGTCAATGTGTAAAGAATGAAATCTAGCACTGATAGAACAACCATGCCTTATTCCTTATTAAAAGAATCCTTTAACTTGTATGTAGAAGTCACAGCACCACATTTTTTCATTGTTCTCCTCAACGTTACACTAATTTATGGTTTGTGCTCGTGCATAGAGCTCAAGTACTCAAATTCACAGTGCCTACCTGACCCTTCAGATTTAAGGAGACAGTAAATTATTATTTTAGAAAGGCGCTGTTCACAGCATTGTATTTGTTGTTTTATTTTCCTAATATGGCTTTTTAATATGCTGCAATTACAAGTGCTGAATGCACGCATAATCATGTTTGCGTAAAAGCTCCTGGATGAGACGCGTCTTACCATACTAATGAGTGACCGGGGTGCCAGTAGTGCAAAAAGCACCTAGAAGCCCGCTCTTGACAACCAATAAGAAGCAAACAGAACCATAAAAGTTTGCAACCTTTAAGGGAAGGATTGGGCATGCTCCCAACATTGGCCTTGTCACAAGGCGTTACACTGTTAGAGTATGGGCAGACATCTACTAAATGAGCAGCTATTCAAGTTTTCGAAAGCAAGTAATATCTTCAGTTTGTTTTCGACTCTGAATATTGCTAAGGACAGTGAATTTGAAGAAGCAGGCCATGACATAGGCATGAGCACTTACTCCAAGCCCTCTCCCATTATTAAAAACCATCGAATCATAATCGGTCCTGCTCTTTATTCACTTACTTTCCACCCTCTAACAATATTTTTCTAATCTTTAGAGTCACAAAAATCAAAACTGGGGCCCCAAAAGCGCTTCAAAAGAGGTATTCTAGTTGTACAACATCATAGCTTAGCCAGCAAACAAGCATCTCATCTTTGAAACTGCTGCAGGTACCGCTCCTACATTGCAGCAAAAGCAGCAGGCAATGTTTAGAGATAAGCACAGGGGTCTCATTTCTCAGTGCTCTTATCTCTTGCTGCTCAATGCCCTTCCGCCATGTGCAAGTTGGGTATCCAATTCCATATCAATATTCGCTGCGAACACATGGAAACAGGAGAAACAAAATCAAGCAGAATTTGTATTCTAGTTATTAGTTAAATAACAAGAAGCTGATGTTTGTAAGCTTACTTCATGCACTCCACAATACAGTAATGCATGCATCAATGCCAAACATTTTTTTGCAAGTGACAAACACATTCGACTAGTATTTGTATGCATGCTACCATATAAAAACATTGTTTACAGCAAAGAGGAAGCCTTAAAGGAGCTCCGAAATGCTCTTAAGGAGCATTCTTTTGCCTCTTAGTTACGTAAATTTTTCTAAAGTGACACTATTACTAGTGGTTATCCAGGAGTTATTGTTTTAAGTTTCTCGCGAAAATGTGTTCGGGCCACTGATGGTGCTAGTTCATAGTGGCCGTTTTTGGCAGCAGATGTGATATTGCTGGGCGGGAGTTTGATGATTAGACGAACAATACAATCACAGCTAAAAGGACTCTTATGTAAATATATGCTTTTTTGTCATATTTTTTGTTTTCTGTTATAACTACACAAGCAATAGGTTTACTTTCGTCAATGCACTTAAAAGTATTACAAAAATAAACACCGTTACATACTCTGGCTATTTTTCTGCCTCGGGGAATTTTGCGTTTCTCTACACAAATGGCTGTGGCACGTGTAGCTACCCTTTATGCATGTGCAAACACCTCCCAGTTAAACAATTCGTGCGGGGCGAAGGCTTGGGGAATCGATGGGTTTCCCTGTACAGCAGGTGTTCTTGCTGTTTCTTCTGCTGCCTTCGCTCGTACGAGTGGTGTTGATGACCACCCCTGCGTCCTTGGCTCAGCGCCACATTGCGGTGCGGAGACGACGACTTCCCTTCTCGGACTGTACACGTTTAGTTACACCTTTTTACATCGACGTATTTACAATAATGTCGTCGGATGCGACATCAAACAGAGGATTAGCTGCAACCGAGTGAACGATCGGAGGTCAGAGGCTAGCAGAATCAGGCCTTGGTCTCCTGCTACACTTTAGACCGGAGTCCCTTGAGACCTCCGTCAGCCTAGCCTCCCTCCTCGAACAACCCGTCTGCCCTCGCCTCTCGTCCGAGCCCAACTCTGCTCCGAGCCCAACTGTCCAACGCTCGCTTCTTTAGCGTTATCCCAAATTTCAGCCTCCTCCGTTGACCAATCAACGACTGGTCACTCTGTGGCCAATAACATGCAGTCTTTTGAAATGGGCTGGCCAATCATTGTGCCACATATACCCCTCTCCTACGCATGTCAAATAAAACACACACAAAGCACGCACTAAGCGGCGAGTGGTTGCGCACACAAACACATACATCTGCGATTTCTCCCTCTCCAAAATCCTCCCAAGCAAGCGGCGCCAAGCAGTCGCAAAGACGAACGGCGTCCGAAAACACTTCCGAAAACACACACATATAAACACACACACGCAAACCTCAGGCCCAAACATTCCGGTCCCTGCTCTTGGTCGGTTCCGCGCGGGCGGCGGATTCAAAGGGACACATAGGCGTCTTCCCGGGAAGACGTGTCAACAGCGCTCTCCCCAGGCCCGTGTTACGCCGCTTTTCGGGATTTATGGCCTCCGCGCCCTCTCCACTCGAACCGGGGGACATAGCAGTTAGCGCTGAACTCACAACCACACGCTTACGCTGCGCCTTCTCTTGCACTGCTCTGTCTCCCTCGCGGCACGGGACGGAGAGCCGGCGGCGTCGCCCACTGCCATGTGTTCTGGACTCACTTCCGAGAAGCGGTCGCCTGCTCGACTGTCATAAATCTGCCCGCGTCAAGCTGCCCCTTGACCTTGGTCGCCCCTTCGGAATCACGCTTTGGGCGAAGCCCGCAAACTTAACTCCTCCCCATCGAGAATGTTGCGCGTACATTTGCTGTACGCTCAACATAAAACTCCTCTAACGGGGGAAAGGGGGAGGGGGCATTGTGGTGTGGCGTACACCAAACAAAGCAGAAACAAACGCAGCACGTAAAACAATAATGCAACACTCCGTACAGAGGCGTGCGCGCCCTGAACGATAATACTCCGTGTGCACGTTAGCAAACGGTAACTAAACCATACGCCATACAAGGCGACACAGCTTGGCATACATAACACCAAATCGAACAATAAACACTGCATAATCAAGCACAAAGCAGAAGCTAACACAAGACACATAATCCCGCACAGGAATGACTGTCCACTCCATGCTCAATGCCTCTTGGATGAGTCAACGTTCCCCCTTTCCCAATCACTGCCTCAGCGCGTGGTCGAGCCACGGGGGATCTTTACACCTGTCACAACTGGCAGTGGCAGAGTGGGTGAAGACTGTGAACATTGCTCGGCGCTTACCACCGGGATCAAACGGCTGGACAGCTCGCATGGCACAGACGAGCCGCAGCACGCAAGATAATCGCACGGGCCCTGCTTTCCGGCCGTGCCGTCCTCCTGCATCACATAAGACGCTAGCTGCCTGCATGCACGACACACGCGCCTCCCGGGAAGCCCGAACAAGAATGCGCTCAAAAGGTGTGCGTGAAACTATCGTGCCTGGCTCAAGAAGCCCATTCTCAGGAGGCTCCGCCTTAGCGATTCTTCCCTTACGCAGATGCGCCCCGAGGTCCCAACGCTGGTCGTGGTCGATCGCTACTTGTGGCGATATTACTTCGCTCTTTTCAACGCGTGGGACGCAATTTCCGTCGCCATCGCTCAGACCATGCGTCAGGCTGCGCTCATCTGCATCTCCACACGAACCCGTGTTTTCCGGGTCGGGATCGCCTCGTCTAGCCAGCTGTACGGCTGGCTCTTCAGATGCTATTCTTGATGTTGCGATTGCTGTTTGGACTGTGGCGCTCTCGACACAGCCTGCCTGACACTTTGCTGCTTCGGTCGGGAACCCAAGTTCACTGCTCGCGCCAGCCAAACAATTTGCATCGCTGCTCTCTTTGGCGTCATTAGAACCGTGGGCACTCTCCGCTGCTTTGCACGACTCAGCCTGCACATTTTGGTCAATGAATTTCAATGTCATAGGCGCCTGCGTAGAGCACACCTCTACCTCAGGGATAGGAGACTGCTCCTTTCTCTCAACATCTGTTGATTCTACAACCCGAGGTTCCTCAACGTAAACCTCAACTGCGCTCTCGCTAGAAATAACAGCCCTTCCTGTAGGAATCTGATATTCCTCTTTTACGTTCTGTGCAAGAACGGACTCAATACCGCTGCTGCTACTCTCCTTACCGACTGCTTCGATCAGCGTTTTATCAGGACAATTTACGCTAGTGTGCGCCTGAACCTGCACCGCCTCCGGTAGCTTACGCGCTGCTCTCCGTGAGCGCTCCTCCTCCAACCTTTTCCTTTCCTGCCTCAGCTCTTCCTTGGCTATGGCTATCTGCCGCAGGCGATCGTGGATCTGGGCTTCTCTTCTCTTCCTTTCCTCTTTTTCCTTAGTTCGCTCAGCCTCTGACAACGGCGCATACCAAGCGTCGTATGCACAGTCATAATCAATCCACCAACAAAATGTAGCCATTGTGCGCTATTTTACGTTAACCCTGCGACTCATGCGCATACGCTGAGGCAAGTGAGAGCGGAGAAACTCACTCAGTTGTCGGGCTGTCAACCACGGAGCTTGCGAAGTCCCCACACGCAGGTGCCGCGCAGAACAGGGTCCGTCGTCTCATTGTCTCTGCACTCCACTCACTTTCTCGGCAGCCTCTTGCTCGCCGGCGCTGTCCTGAATGAAGCCTTGGCTTCTGAGACTTCTCGCTTGGATGTCGCCTCAGTGTCGCTGCCTCTCCGGGCCGGTAGTGTCGATTCACGGGGCACCCCGACTTCAAACTTCTTCTTGTTCAGCCTTGACTCACCGAGGTAGTGTGCCGCCCTTCGTGTACATCAGTCCGAGGCGTCTTCGATCTCTCGCCACTCCACACGAAGTCGCTGGGCCGATCCTGTCGACTGCGCCAGTTAAACAATTCGTGCGGGGCGAAGGCTTGGGGAATCGATGGGCTTCCCTCTACAGCAGGTGTTCTTGCTGTTTCTTCTGCTGCCTTCGCTCGTACCGAGTGGTGTTGATGACCACCGCTGCGTCCGTGGCTAAGCGACACATTGCGGTGCGGAGATGACGACTTCCCTTCTCGGACTGTACACGTTTATTTACACCTTTTTACATCAACGTATTTACAATAATGTCGTCGGGTGCGACATCAAACAGAGGTTTAGCTGCAACCGAGTGAACGATCGGAGGTCAGAGGCTAGCAGAGTCAGGCCTTGGCCTCCTGCTACACTTTAGACCGGAGTCCCTTGAGACCTCCGTCAGCCTAGCCTCCCTCTTCGAACAACCCGTCTGCCCTCGACTCTCGTCCGAGCCCAACTCTGCTCCGAGCCCAACTGCCCAACGCTCGCTTCTTTAGCGTTACCCAAAATTCCAGTATCGTCCATTGACCAGTCAGCGACTAGTCACTCTGTGGCCAATAACATGCAGTCTTTGGAAATGGGCTGGCCAATCATTGTGCCACATATACCCCTCTCCTACGCATGTCAAATTAAACACACACAAAGCACGCACTAAGCGGCGAGTGGTTCCGCCCACAAACACATATATCTGCGATTTCTCCCTCTCCAAAATCCTCCCAAGCAAGCGGCGCCAAGCAGTCGCAAAGACGAACGGCGTCTGAAAACACTTCCGAAAACACACACGCAAACCTCAGGGAGCCCAGCACAATCAAGCACACACATGGCACACCTACATTCAGAAGTTAACATGACTCCAAATGGCCCTTTACGTCAATATCGCATTTTGACAGCGTTACACGAGAGAACGCACTACTACAGTTTTATTCTCTTTACACTGCACACTTCATGACAGTTCACAATTATGAAACGGATCAAACAAATATCCCGCGACGTCCGGAGTAGCGAGCGATGAAAACGAGGCAGTGACTAGAGTGACGGGCCTAGTACTTTAACAACGACGTTGAAGAAATGAAAAACACAAATTGCAGATACAGCTGACCATCTGCTGGTAAAATTTGGTTTGGGTTCTGATTTCACAGGGAGAAAACACATAAGGGCATTTTGCTTTACGTTTTACTTTCTTTACACTTGGATATAATGTATTACTAATGAATATAAAATCCACACTATCTACATCCTATGTTGGCCCGAATTGCAGCGCATGTCCCTTTTTGCTATACGTCGCAGTAGCAGTGAGGCCTCTTCGCAAATGACCCTGTCACATTTTTGGATGCTCCACTGCACTAACGGTTCAGTTAGGACCCTGTGCTGAATCTTCCTCAAAATGCAACAGCTCAGCGTAATTTAAGACTTGTTGTTCGGTCTACGGGTGAAAGTTGAGCGAAACTGGCCCCATTTCAATGTTGCAGTGCATATTCGCATGGTGCGTGCCAATCGTTTTTTTTAAAGCCTAAAACCTGTCCATTTAACTGGCACTGTTTAAACATTGGGTGAAAATGGCCCAATCTCAATGTTTCAGTGCATATTCTTAAGGTGACAAGTCAATCTTTTGTCTTCTTTTAGGCCACAAACCTGTCCCATTGAATTTTGATTGTTTTAACAAATATACGGCCGATGGAAGCAAGCCCTGCCTGGGATGCTGTACCTAAAGGATAATTTTGTGAGATCTGTCATATAGCAATACTGCTTAGACCTGTAGTACGTACCGGAAGAGGTGAGTGTACCAAGTCTACATACCGTGGCTTAGTACAGCCTTAAATCTTACTGGATCCACAGGCCATGCCTGTAACATATTTTTCAGTCGTTCCAAGTACTTAAAGTCAACTTTTTTTGCCCACAACCTATGCCACAGTTTCCTTGTTTGTGGCCCTAACAAAACAAAACGATGAAGAAAGGTTAAGGGGCCTGTACCGAAATGAGTCATCGCTAACTTAAACCAATTAACAATCTAAGAAGCATGCGCTTGACAGTAGCAACAATAAAAAATTTGCAAAGTAAACCAGTTCGAATAAAGGGAATGATCAGGCATAGCAGACAGTTCAACAACCCGCCTTATGCGCCGCGTTGTTTGGGTTTACACGTCGTGTACATTTTGTATGTAGCCGAGAGGCAATTCAAACAAAATAAGGCTCAATGCAAGTTTCAGACGTGCCGAGAGCATCAAGCCATAGAGAAATGCCCCTGTTAGACGGGCAGGGTTAATCGCGGAGCGTAACTGTTGTTACGCGACACCTTGGTTAGCCCATGTTACACGGCAGAACAAACCGTGGTTACACCTCTAACCGTGGTTATCGTAAACCGAGCTTAGCGACCTCGGTTTGCGCCGTTAACTGAGGTTAAAGCACTGTTTGCTGAAGGAGGCTGCTCGGTGGCGCCCAAGAGCTCAAAACGTAGGAGCGGGTCTGCTTCAACAATGTACTCATTTGCTCGCGATATCACGTTTAAAGGCCGAAGCGTAGATTATGCCCTGTGTACAGTGCCTTCCGACGTCTTCAATTATGGATGGCGGCGCAGCAATTGCGTAGTGAAGCCCCTTCCTGTCTCGGCCGCATCGTTGGTGTTGCTAAGCGCAACGCCACAACATACGTGGCTTTAAATGGAGTATACAAGTACACGAGTCCGTAACGTTTGTAGCACCGAATGACGCGAGTTGGCTGAGCTACGTTGGCGACGCTGAAGCGCGAGCGCGATGAAAGACAGCGCTGTGCGGTACCCTCTAGTTTTCACTAGGCCTAAATTGTTTCGCTTCGAAGCCGTGGCTTTGGTGCTTTGAAACTGTCAACGCTGCAGTAAATGATATCCTCGTATACCAGCCTTATTGTGAGCCCCATTCTGCAATAGTAGAATACCTATATTGTTACATATATTGTGAAGAAGAGCTGACGCCGCCCTGGTTATTGCTCGCCGCCGACTAGCTTCCTCCCAAAATTCCCAGAAACGCCGCCATGATTCTCGTCACCGCGACGTCCACTACTCTTCAGGCTCTCTCGTCTTGCTCTGGACTCCAGCTCGTAGAGTTGGGCTGTGTGAGAAGCTCTTGCCACGCTACGCAGGACCCTACCCTGTCTTACGGCCAGTCACTCCTGTGACATACGAGATCACCCCTGTGCATCCGCCGCAACAGTCCGCTATGCCACGTACCGAGATCGGTCATGTCGCCCGAATGAAGCCGTACTACACCTGCAGTAGTTCGACATAATGCGCACCGGTACTGTGCTTTTCGTGGGGGGTAATGTTACATATATGGCCTGCATCGCGGGAAGTTGAAGACGACGACGATCAACAGCACTGACAAGGAAGGAAAGTTTAAATACATATTTGTCAAACCCTAGGCACAGGAAGGCTTTGTATCGTTTCATGGAACGAAATAGAAACTAGCACCATTCTCAGTCATTAAGTTCAGTAGTATTGTCCCCACAGAGGCAAAGGATGATTTGGAACAAATTGCCCAAGGACTAGCATTACGTTTCCAGGAGCAGTGCAGAGTTCCCTTGCACGCTCCTATTTCCTGCTCAGACTATGTTGAGGTTGATAGGTCAGAACTCCTATCTGTGATTTCTTCCTGAAAAACTCGGCTCCAGGTTGCGACGGGGTTACGGTAGGTATGCTCAAAATTTTAGCAAATGATTTCACTCAGGATCTCCTATAACTGGTTAATGAATCATTAGAATCTGCATGACTGCCGCACGTCTGGAAAGTGGCGAAAATTATATTGCTCTTGAAAGACTCTGGTAAAGGATTTCATGTTGAAAACATTCAGCCGATAGCTTTGACTTCAAATCTAGTAAAATTAATAGAAAGAATTGTGCATGGCCGCCTCTCAAAGCATATCTCATAGGTTAATGCTTTGAGTTCTTCCCAGGTTGGTTCCCGCAATGGATGCTCAATATGGTCTGCACATGTAGATTTAGAAAGCAGGATTCGCCTTGCAATGTACAACAAGGAGGTATCAGCGTTAGTGACGCTCGATATTGCTAAGGCCTATGACAGCATTAAACATTCCATACTACTAAACAAGTTGTCATTATTATGTCTTCAGTTCTACATTTATGCATGGATCAGGGAATTTTTAAAAGGACGAGAATTCTTTGCACTGATGGCACATTAATCTCAGACACCTATGCACAGACAATAGGGGTGCCTCAGGGCTCTGTGCTCTCCCCATTCCTTTTTAATATATTAATGTGCGATATTCCGGTTCATCCTGATGTCACTGTATATGTATATGCCGATGACATAGCATTCTTCGCCTCGGCAAAAGATATTCATGACCTATATCGTTCACTACAGGCTTACCAAAATGCACTTGAGGTCTGGTTGGACAAAATTAAAGTGGTTTTAAATGTGTCCGAAAGTAGTGTGCTAGTTATTAAAACCATAACCCGCTAATATGTTTCGTTAAACTACCACTCAGATGTCATACCTCAAGAGGAATCTGTGCGGTATTTAGGCATTACGTATGATGCTAGTATGGATTGGAGGCTTCACATCAAGTCTAATGTTCGGAAAGGTGAACGTGCCCTTGGTAGATTGACACGGATAACTAACAGGAAATTTGGTATGCGTCGAGATACTCTTCTACTTTTGTACAAAGCCTATGTGAGACCGATTCTAGAATTTGGCTGCATTATTTTTTCTGGGTGTCCAAAATATAAGCTGCATCCTTTTGCTGCTTTTAGAAAGAAGGGCACTGCGCCTCTGCCTAGGGCTTCCACAGTCAGTCTCTACCACTGTTCTGTACTTGGAGGCCCGCATTCCGGACCTTAACTCCCGTTTCCACCTTCT
>JAJIZL010031549.1:65039-106529 GCA_023969395.1 Amblyomma maculatum | reverse complement strand
CACAGTTCTGTACTTGGAGGCCCGCATTCCGGACCTTAACTCCCGTTTCCACCTTCTAACTGTCAGATCATTCTTGCGATCATTTGAGACTACTCCCGGTGTGGCTGTACCTATTTTTGTGTCAAACCCCGCACTCTTTCTCACTCACCAGTGGCCAAGGGTCTGCAAGCCCCAGGTTGTTTATACGCAGAGCATTTTATCAAACATTGGTGTGGACCTTGCTTCTATATGTTCTATTGGTTGCTCAACGTCCTTTGTGGATATAATATATTATTCTATATTTCCATCTAATGTGAAGCACTTACCCTCAAGTGTAATATCCAGTCCCCTATGTGAACACCTTGAAAAGTTCCCTGATCACACTGTAATTGCCACTGATGCGTCTGTGATTGCGAACAAAGCTGTGATTGGAATTTTTTCGGAGTCTCTTTCCTGGAGTTTTTCGGTGCGTGTCCCGGATTACACACCGATATTTCTAGCAGAGTTTATGGCAATTGGGCTAGCGCTACTAAAAGTTCCCTGCAGTATATCAAAAATAATTTTTCTATCAGACTCTCTTTCTGTTTTGTTGTCACTGGAGTCAGCACGGGATGCTCTGTTGAGCCGCTCACTAAAGTATTTCTAACCGGGGTGGGTGAAAGAAATACGCTTCATCTGGGTCCCCGGACACAGCGGTATTATCTATAACGAAGCGTCAGATTTCCTGGCTAAATCAGCTCTTGATGCATCTGTTTCATGTACCATCCCTAATATCACCATTTTTGGAATGTCCCGTTTCCAGCGATATCAATACCTAGCCGCTACATGCAATGATTCTTTGCTATCTGCAGCCGAATACCAGCATCTCATATACTCATGGAAAGTTCGAGCATGTAAATCACGGCTGTGTGAGGTAACGATGACTCTCCTGAGATGCAGGATTCCTCGCCTAAATCTTTATTTATGTAGATGCGGGATCAGCCCCACAAACCTTTGTGAGGCTTGCGGTGAAATTGAAAATATTGATCACTTCCTTCTCGATTGCCGAAAGTTGTCACATCAGAGGAGGGTGCATTTAGAAACTCCAATTGCACGCTTGGGATTTACGTTATCGGTCCCGCTTCTACTCTCCTTCGGTGCGAGTGCGAAAGGATTTGCGTTGCCTCAAATTTGTCAGTACTTACATAACTACACCACAGCTACGGACAGATTCTCTTGCTAATTGCATTCCAAATTTACAAAACTCCAAATTTTTGCTTCATATTTTTTATTCAATAACTTTTGTGATCTTAATCTTTTGTTTTTGTTTAGTTGTAAATTACTTTAATACACTAATTCAGTTTGTGTAGGACATTTGGCAGTCCACACTGAACCCTGGCCAATCCCCCTTCGTGGGTATGTGCCAAATATCAAGGAAGAAGAAGAAGCTGTAGCAACGGTAGCTGGTACTACGAGTAGGTTGGCGCCTACCCGAACATTCACAAAAGTCATCAGCCGTTGCGTTCTCGAACTAACTTTCTTGCCACGTATCAATATGATTAACTTTGGCGACGCATTAGTCGCAGAACTAGCGTACAAGTAGAGCGGATGAGCCGTGAGGCGCCGGCGGCAGCTCTCATGAGCAGAAACTTTCTTGTATGGGTTGTTACCAGCAATTGTTTGCTAGTAAGCGATCCTCAAGGGTGGTGGTTCTCAACATCCGGCTCAGTATTCGAGAGGCCAACAAATTTTAGCACGCCTTATTTCTGACGTCGGCGCGACCAATACGCCGTGTCGTTAATTCATTCGCGTAGGTTTGCGGGAGAAGGGGCCACCGCCGCGGTGTTACGGTGCTCATTGAAGTGCTGCCACCGTGTGATGCTTGATAGCGCTTTTTATGTGCCGTCTAATGGCACTTCGGAAACCATGTTATAAATAAGATACTTATAAAAACAATTTCGTTCCGCGATCACCACGTCGCTTTGTTTGTAGCACTTTATGGGCAATGACCGCTCTAACCGAGAATGGCGGCGTGCTGTGCAGTTACATCCAACCGCAATTGGTGATGAACCGTGGTTGAATTCGGTAACCTCAGTTGAGCGTAACCATAGTTAAGCCGGCCGTGTATAAAAGGGCGTTTGACGGCAGGAATCTGCCATTCTTGTCGGAAACAAAAGAGACGATGGTCAGTTGAAGTCGATTGACCCATTTTTTGTTTCCTTCCTTCCGCCACGTAGTTTAGTTTGCGCCATGCCGCTTAATGTCGGCCTAAATTTGCCTGTACTAAGGCTTAAGTATCACGCTCATACGTTTCTTCATTTTCATATGATTTCTAAGCTGTATTGATTGCGAAGTAGTTATGGAGTCCCACGCATAGTCCAAACGAATGTTCTTTGCTGCACAGTGTTGGCTTTGCGAAACGCACGGAAACATTGATAACTAAAAGATGCGTGGCAGACATCCCGCTCGCAATTTTGCACTCGCATGGGTAAGAGAGGCTGAGCAAAGATCGCTACTAGGTTAACAGATTGAACGAATTAAGTTAGTTCAAATAGCGTGGGTTCAAATTCCTTTTACGTTAAAATGCGCTGGAGAGAATGAGTGGAACAATGACTGCGGTCAACAGGAGAAAAATATCAGTGCGCATATCCAGCACCATGATGAACCAAGAATGAAATCTTGCTCACCTGCTAGTAAAAACGATGTCTTCATTTCGTTTTCTCAATCTGCGCGGCTCCGTTAGATTAGCATCGCAGTACCCACAACGACCACAGTGCACATCCCTAATTTGGTTAAACCCGAAACAGGAATACTCGGTATCTTTGTAAAAAGAAAGGCAAATAAAGGCGGTTACGCCTGCGTACATGCCCTTAAAAGGGTCATGCAACGGTCATCCAATATATTGCAGTTTTGTAGACTGGAAGATAATACCAGACCTTATTTTATATCTCCGAAATATGGGCGCCATAGACGAATTCCTTATTTTGAAATAAGAGGCTGAAGTTGACACCGCAAAGCTCCCCCCCACCTCGACAAATTTCGCCATGTTGAAACGCTTGGGGACGTCACAAATCGGCGACGGCCACCACATCGTCTGCTGCTGTGCGGGCGCTGATGAGCTGCTGGTACACAGTACTGTGTTCGCGCTTGCTAACATGAGTCCCAATAAGTGTCCTCGACATGTTTCTGAAAACAGAACACAACTGCCATGAAGCACGATTTAGTTCTTCGGCGCGACTGCCGCCATCGTACTGCCCCACCGCTGTAAACACCGCCGCGCCGGGCGCGCCTTCCGCTCCACTCGTCCTCGCCAGCAATATATACGGCGGATCAATTGCCTAAGCGTCAGTAAAGCATGATAAAATTTATTTTTCTCGTACTAATGATAGGTCAACGAAAACGAAAACAGAATTTTAAAATTGAATGGTTTTTGTGAAATGCCGACCCATACGATGAGAGCTTTGCTCACAGCCCATGCGGTGCCCGTATTCTTGTACGCTAGCTCCGTTGCTAAGGCGTTGTCGAAAATAATCATTTTCTTTATTACGAAGCAGTAGAGTTGAGAGCAAAGAAGTTGCATGATCAAGTGGTCCACTTACTAAAACGGCTCGCTGATATGTTGCAAGTGCCATCCGCTGTTACTTCGATACGCAGTAATTTAGACCTAGCGACGATTAGGGAGAAGCATACAGCCATAACGCCGTCGTCCTTCGTGTCCTTCGCGCTCACGGGCGCCGTTGCTGTACGCCTGCGGCATCCGGTGCTGTAAGCCTCAAAAGCTATTCGTCTACTTTCATGAATCGGATAGGGCCTAACTTGGGCCCGTCAAATAACAGCTGAAACGATGCTACTAGGCCGGGGTATTGGGCGCCTCGATGTAGTGCGCCGCGCCCAGTACGTTACGCTGCTGCGAGGAATATTGCAGAAACACGCCGTCGGACGCCATTATACACACTCTGCATTTCATGTGTTGCTTTTCAGACGTCTTTTATTACAAAATGTATATGCTGTACCAGCGGGTCAGCTCAGGCGCCTTTCGTGTACTTGGGCGCTGACGCACTCCTGAATCCCGCCCACAGATTCTGCTATTCCCTAGTTTAAAAGCGCTAACAGAGATCGATGAAAAGCTCAGTTTGCGGTAACCTCGGTAGGCGGCACAGCTGCGGTTTGGCTGACATTAACGTGGCTTCGCGTAATCACGGCTTGCGCTGCTAGTGCACAGAACATGGGGCAGACAACACAGCGGCGGCCTATGTCATCACCGGCTGCGCCGGTTGCCAGATCAGCAAGCTGTTCAAGTAGATAAGAAAATCCTAGTTTTAAAAATACCTGCAGCTCCAATGTAGCTGAAACTTTGCAGTTTAGTTGCATGGCACAGCAGAATTAAGATGCAATAAGCAGTTTATGTTCCAAAATTGGTGTCATCACTCATCTAAGGGACATATGCAGCGCCGGCACGACCCGTACGCATCGCATTTGTGAATTTGTGGGCTTATCAAAAGCAGTTCTATATTATTTCGTGAATGAAACCAACAACACAATGAAACCCAGCCCTTGTTTTGCAGCGTTTTGGTCTGAAGTGAAATTTGCGGACAGCGGACCACCTTCACGTTGGTCCACGTTAGCCGCCTCAAGCCATATTACAACCCTTTGGTCGTCTCTTCTCCCTGAGTCGCCAGGATGGCGACTTCTTCACGTGGGGGAAATGTAAAGAAGACAAAGAACGAAAAACGCTGCGGCATCGCCATCACCATCACTGGTCTCCGGTGCCCATCTCTCGTGCTGAAGCTGGGCCCTGCGGTTGGCAATTCGACCCTGCTGTG
The DNA here is from genome assembly GCA_023969395.1 of Amblyomma maculatum. Taxonomy (NCBI): domain Eukaryota; kingdom Metazoa; phylum Arthropoda; class Arachnida; order Ixodida; family Ixodidae; genus Amblyomma; species Amblyomma maculatum. Next base: position 101,748 of record JAJIZL010031549.1, on the reverse strand, counting down.
CCCGAATTACTGGCAACGCTAGACATTCAAACGAGCTATTAAATCCACATTTCACTGCCCTTTACGCGTGGCCCCAGAAGCCTTCTGTGCGTTCAATCAAGACAGTTGCGGTCTGCAAGTACCGCAAGCTAAACACGCGCTGCAATCGCATCCCACTTAATTATGTTGGAAACCTCAAAATCTAAGATAGTCCAGCCCACAAGACCGATTAGGGTTTCAACCAGCACCTTAACGAGCGTCCATTTACCATTGCTTCCTACGAGTAGGTTTATGGTACTCAGAGGACAATCATGGATGTGTTGGATTTTTGACATTTGTGAGGATACCTTATATTCTAAGAACACGTTCTTTGTACTGGAGGGGCGCCTCGTACTGAGTGCTATAATCACGTTTATTTTGTTTCGATATAGGAACAACTAAAAAAGAATGTTTGAAAGTGTTCACCCAAGCACTGAGAAAATAAAGAGCTCAAATACTCCTCCTTCCCATCATCATTATCATCAGCCTGACTTTACCCACTGCAGGACGAAAACATATCACATATTCCTCCAATTAACCCGGTCCTGTGGTAGCTGCATCCAATTGACCCCTGCGAACTTCTTAACCTCATCCGCCCACTTAACTTTCGCCGACCCATGCTATGCTTTCCTACCCTTGTAATCCAGTTTGTTACCCTAAGCGACCATCGGTTATCCTCTCTTCGCGCTATATGTCCTTTTCATGGTCATGTCTTCTGCTTGATTTCCATTAGAATGTAAATAGCTTCAGTTATTTCCGACCCACGGAAGCTCTCGCTTGGAGAAGACGCTGAAAAATGGTGTGCATTCTGGACCCCTAACCCATTATGGCCGTATTCGCACCTTCACAAAAGTTGCATTTGTTCATGATTGAGATGTCCGTTCTGCCCTGCCCGCTCGAGACAAATATACCTTGCCCCAAGTCTTAGAGGTGTGTTTTGAGCGCCCGGAGCCTGGCCTGCTGTCCGGGATGGTTACAGGCTTTCGCGCCGCCCAGAGTGAGTGCGCAGATGTGTAATATCCTATATGTCTAACGACGATTTGCATCGAGTAGAATTCAATAGAAATCAGTAAAAAAGCTTAGCAATTACCAACAATTACTAAATTCACTTACTGATGAATACCTCTGACTTGTATTGACCGGTATGTTTAGCAATGTCTTCTAACAACAAAAATTGATTATAAATTACTAAAGACGCTAAGTAGTAGTAATGGCTAAAATGACCACTAGTATTTTGTATTGACCAATATGTTTACGACGAGTTGCACTGGCATTTCATAAAAAAATGACTAATACAGTTTTATTGAGTAGTAGCGACTAAAATGACTGTTAATGTTTTTTAATGAGAAATATGTCTGAGGACGAATTCGAATAATCTTGCAACCGACGACTTGTAGGTGTCGTGAGAAGCCTACCGAAAGCTATGAATAAATACACACTTGTACGAGCGTGTCAGAAGTAATTGATTACTTGTAATAAATAACGTTTTTGTGTAATTTTGTAAGTAATCGATTGCGTCTTTAAACAGCGATGTTTTATGTGATTCAATTATTTTCTATGTATTTACAACTGGTAATTGTTTACTTTTTAAATTTAGAAACAGGTAAAAAAGAGTGAACCCGGTGCAATAGCTCCGCTGCATTTGAGGACATTGTGATATCAATGGAGTGATATGGTGATCATACTGGAAAAAAGCTCTCCTTGTGCACACGCGAAAGGCACAGAGGCTAAACGCGAGTGACAATGCTATTTAAGCGAATCACATGGCCGCATGCGAATGCTTGCTCGTGAGGTGCTCTTTCCGCGTTCTTAGCTCGCTGGTGTCGCCAGATCTGGATGTTTTTTGTAACAATACATGCATAGATGTTTTCTGCGCATTCCTGCGGACGTCTTCATGAGCAAACGCGGGAGCAATAGCAAAGGGACATTGAAAAACAGCTCGCCTTGAAGATATAACAATGTTTAACGGTATATAACGCGATTAGCAGTTTCTATCTATCACTAGCACTTGTGGTATATGAATACACTTGTCACAGAAAATTAGCATAATCGATTACTTTTCTCTAATAGTTCAGTTACCTAAGTTGGGCGGTTGTTTTTGCACGTGATCAATTACATTTTGGATGGAGTAATTGTAATTGTCGGTCATTAATTTTTGTAAGGTGTACAAGTCTGGATAAATCTGAAATGGTAATGTTCTTCATTAAAAGAATCCTCGTTTGCCGGATTCGGCGCTACAACGGAAGTTCAAGACTGCGTGGTTCGCCAGGACACAAACTCACACAGCAACATATACGTTATATAGTGGAGGAGATGCAACGTTGAATACTACCGTCATCTGTACAGTTTCACACGGCTTCTCTTTGATTTTGAAAGAGAAATGTCGCAGGCTTCTGCAACACCGATACCGTATAATTCGCCGTCAGCTAATCACTTTTAAACCTCCTCTGCCTCGAATGCATCCATTGTGAGCTCTTCTGGCTCATCCCTCGTTCCAAGACCTGCAGCCGAAGGGCCCGTAAGCAAGTTCTCGTTGTCCTGGTTTTGGCCCTCTCTAATTGTGAGCATCTGTGCAACCTATATTCGCGATGAAGCGTCGCGTGTCCTGCGTCATGCAACACTACAAAGCCTAATAGCTCGGGATCTCCTAACGTCGCAGATGCGTCATCTACCACGACGCCAGACGTCAAAGTAAGGATCACGGTAGATGAATTAACTCAAAGGAATGTTGTAACACGGGTAGTGATGTTTTCATGACAGTGAAGTGCCTAGGTTCAAGAGCACCAAGTTCATTCGGCCGCTCGTCCAGGGACGCGTTGCCAGCTGGCAGCGAGCTTCTTGAACGAGGCCGTTTATTAACGGCCGAAAGAGGTTTACGGGGTAGTTGGAAAAAGAGCTGACCAGGAAATGCACAAATTCATCACGCTCTACCTCTGCTCACCAAGCCATACCCTTAAATTTATTTGCCAAGGAGTCTAGTGCCCTTCTTACAACCTAACCCGAATTAAGCTTCTTATAGACAACCAGATGACTGAAGTCTAAATTAAATGACAAAAGGGCAAACGGATGCGAAAATTGCTTTAAATTTCAGACATCGCGCGTATTTTCCTGAACCGTTCAGCGTTTGCGCACAATGCCAGAGCCCATCGAACCTAAACAGAAAAGGACTCTGCTAAACAATACAAGCAAGCAGAGGGGGCCGCACGTGTAGCAGGAGCCGCAGTCCTCATTCCACCTGTTTCTGGAGTATATGTTCTTTTTTTGTCTACTTCGACACACGCAACACTCAAACCCTGCTGGTCATTATTGCACCCCGCGGTCACCCGGATGAGCAGGACCTGGCAGACCGTGGTAGCAACTGGAGCGGTCGACGAGCCTCCGGCGCCAATGGACATATTAATGGCCCCTTTCTACTTTCCACCTTGAACGCATTACCTCCCATGCGCCTCCTTGATCGCGTTCCTAAAGGAAGCAGGGGCCTTTCGGTTGTTTTTATCCGTGACATTGTGCAACATCCAGAGCAGTTTAACCATCACATGCTGGTCTTCGGAACCAATTGTGATGCAGCTGCGTTCAGTCATTTGCATTTTTTTTGAAGGCCGCCAGCTTCATCATTGCTTCAGTGCTGGTTAACGTGACCGGCTAAAACCAGGCGATCTTATGCGTTCCAAAAGCCATAGCTTCACAGAGCGCACCAGCATTAGCCACAGCGTCGCAAAGGCCCCAGGCTTTTTGAAAGTGAAAGTAAAAGTTTATTAGCTTGAACATATTTACAAAATTCACAAAAATACAAACGAGGGTCTCATAGTCATAAGACTGCACCGGGACCCTCGATAGATCACTAACAAAATGAATAATAACAGCAAAGCTAGCGAAAGGTTATAATATACAAAACATGACAAAAACAAAGGCACTAACACAGGTATAAGAAAAAAAAATATACAACATCAGCAATTCAACAAATATTCCTTCAAATTATTTTGAAATGTGGGCAAGGACATATAAGTTTTCAGTGTTAAACACAATGAGTTCGAAAATGAAATGGCTGCAAAAGATCTCATTTTTCCATATGGCTGGGCAAGCAGAGCGAATTGATAACTCATCCGGCGGGCAAAAACATCTCAAACTCGATATCTTCGGTATTCTCACTCATGCTTCCAGGGTCAGCAAGAGATGTTATTGCAACTGCGCTGGACCACGTCATTCAGCTGCTGTTCTCTTCGGTCGCCACAGTAGACTCCTCAACTTTCATTACCTGTTTTCTTTCGTGATAAGTTGCCAGGTCCTCATGCTTTGCTTCAATAGTCATAATTACTGCAATTTATGTTTTATTAAACTGTACTAAGAGTTTAAATTTCCTTCCCTCGTTACAATAAAAGCCCAATGCACCTTTTATATGTTACCCTGAAGAAAACAAGATGTGGGAAAGCAGAGCACACTTTTCTGAAACTTTGTCTGAGGAGGGATATAGTATGCTTGTGCAAGTATATGCCTTCTTTAGCGAGCCAAGCCACCCCTAAGTAATTTACTGCTTGGTTAGTACGCGTGCACATAGTCTGCCTTATTTCTGAGACGAGTGAATTAACTAACGTAATCCCCAACACTTTCTGAGGAAGTCCTACAGCGGGAAGACTTTCATATGCGTCAATAATTGCATTTTATGCTCGCAAGGCCCACAAAGTGCTGCTTCCGCTCATATACTTCTCAATTCCCTACTTATAAAAGTAAATTGCACCATTTGAAAAGCGCGTTCACTTTTCCGGGAGCATAGTGAGGAGCAAAACACACATGCCCCTTGGAAATCCTAACATCAAGACCCTAAACCCGTAGGTATAGAGCTGCAGTAAATGACTTCAGTTTTATGTTGCAAGACGCCTAATTCCATTCGAGAGAAGGAGAAAGAATTAAGTAGACGTTTGATGAGCATGACATGCAATAATGTGGCGAAAATTATTATACAACTAGAGTACTAAATAGCCTTCATTGAAGTTATTCTCTTTGCGTTCATCCCTATCATTAGCGAACTGTAATAAATCTTTGACTTTTATCGAAAATTCGCCTGCAAGGTAAGGGTGCGTGTTCAAAAACTCAGCCATTATTTCAGGCTTCCTTATAAGAAAAGGGCATCCACTTCAAAATACCACAGAGAGATCTGCAAGAACGCCGCAACACCATGTTGCTGCGTTTCCTGTTTGCAGACAATCGCAGCAATCGGAAACATATTTTGTGCATCTATAGTGCAGAGGATCATGCCTTTTGAAAAGATTGGAAGTTATTCGCAAGAAAAAATATCGTGAGCAACAGCATACTCAAACATCTGCTTGACTGCATTATGCGTTTTTGTAGGTTTTACAGCCTTAAATTTTCTAAAGTTGCTTTGCACTACTAGTTGTGAATTATCGATGCAGAACTCACTTCATACGATAAAAAAGCCGCCCTTGAAGTGCAGTAGCTTCATGCGTACATGTCTGACACTTCAGTGCTGATGCAAGCGTGGGCTACTTTTCTTCATATGTCATGGTAGGCACTTTTTGTCTTCATTATTACTCTTATCGGCTTTTTCCAATTTCTTAGCACAGGTGCAATCAAGAAAGAGGTGCTCTGTTTCGTCTAGTCTTTTTCACTCATAGAAGCTGTCGTTCTTAGCATGAGAGAATTCGCTCCTCAGGAGTCACATATACATTCCATAAAAACGGCTACTTCTTGACGCGATACATTTGGGCGCCATTTATTTGGTGACGGGGTAATGGAAGGTGAATGGCGCTTAGTTTTAGCCTAAATCTGAAGCGACGTCGCTTCTCTAAATCTGATGCTCATACACTTACATTAGACCTCATTCAAAAAATAAGCACCACGCACGTTTCTCGGATATTTTGAGGGCCCATTCCTTTCTAAGGCAGGCCAAGTGAATACGTTGTTTTGTGAGGTCTGAGACATTTACACTTGTGAGGTCTGTTCCGTCGAACTAGGAGATTTGCATTTTATAATGCCCCAGAACAGCATGATCGCGGAAATCAGAAAATGCATTGAGCAGGTTTGTGTCAGGAAATTTCAGAACATGTGTGGGGCGAAATATGTCAGGCTTTTAGACATGCTGACCATTTACATGTAGCCAGCGCACATTTTCTAACACTATAAGTACAAAAGGCTGACACTTTCAAATGCTGGCAAGTAAAGCTAATCCGTTGGTTGGCCAAATCCAGCAGAATGCGTCTGCATCTATGTAAAAGAAGCACTCACACAAACACGTGTGTATCTTGTGCATGCATTGTTTGTGCATAATTCTTAGGACGACTGAGGCAAAATGACAGGAAGTAGATTCTTTCCACCAAGATAAAATTAGGAGGGTTCGGCAAGCCAGTAAGCCAAACATGAAGGAGTAAATCCTGCGAAAAGAATCATCCAAACCAATGGGAATTCTTGCTGTAATCTTCTGTTTTTTATGAAGTTTAATTATTATGTTGGCAATTTCACCTCTGGTATAGAAGCCGGTATATCAGTGATGGAGTTCGCAAACCAGCGAAAATAGAGAAAATCTCGTACGCCTAAAGCACAGCGTTAGAAATAACACTGCCTGCAGAGACTACGAATCTATACCCGGAATGACCGCCATCACCACCAGCTTTCTAAAGAAGAACTCACCGATGACCTCTATATCATAAGTTATGTACAACTTCGGTCACACGCGCATCAGCTAGCCTTCACTTGCTGCGGTAGGCACCAGACAAGATCGGGTTTGTTTGGTTTATTGGCGATAACGTCAGAAATCGGCTAGGGCTCTCAGGGAAACAGTAAAGAGCACTTTCAAAATTTGAGCACTTCTGGTTACTTAACGCTATCTGATGTCGTGCACAGTTGCCTTGCGTTTTGGCCGGCGTTTATCCCCGAGTCCACAGGTGCAGATGTGGAGCGCCACCACGTCGGACCACAGGATATAGCCCTCCTAAATAGGGAAGACATGGATTACCTAGCGTTTCATTACAACTATTTCCCATTGCCTTAAACTACGTGTTTCCTTGTTACAATAAATTATTTGTCCGTTTTTTGTACTATGCTTATTTTAGCGCGTGTCAGTCATTTTCCTTACATTCCAAATTGCCGCAAAATCATTTGGCTGCCACAGGACAAGTTTTTCCGACGCTACACGCTGCCACGTACTTTTATATTCAACAGCCGTCACAAGCGGTCTTTTCACAGTGACTATAGCGAACCGACCAATATTTGGCTGTGTGGTCACGCTCTGTATTGACCAACGCGTCTTTATTGCTTTCCTTTCAGAGCGGGGTGCTCAGAGATTAGTCTGCAATGATTGCAGTCGAGCACAATGTTTCCGTATTATTCCGGTGTTTTCCAGTATCTCTTGGATGGTTTTTATAGACGTCTGCGCCTAGTTTGAATTCAGCGCTGCCGAATGCGACAGGAATGATTATCTCAAAAATACGCGAGCACGATTGCTGCTGCAGCTGCCACCGGATTACTTAGTTCTTTTGCGGGCGCAGGTCAGCCCAAACAAAAAGAGTTTATTTCAGTCTCCTGCTTGATTTTGGCTACTGGGCTTGTCACGACTACGTGACGACTGGTTGAGGTGCTAACCTTTGTTTTCCGGACGTTCCCTAAAAGCCGAAATAACTGCGTTGTTTTGTCACCATGCAAAGCAGCTTATAGGGTATTGCAAAAACCGACTACCCCAAGGGCTACCGCCTGAGCACGGATTACGGCGGGATCCCACTTGACTGCACTAAGACGCTTCAATGACTGAACCAAGCCCAAAAAGAACCGTGCCTCTGATTCGTTTATTGCCAGCAGCCCCGAGAGCAGCCTATGTTTAATGGCCGCCTGGCAAAAATATCGGGAGGACTACTGGATTTTGTCTGGACGATGTGCTGAAAGGGTGCAAGGGGTGAAAGGACGATGTGCTGAACCAGCTTCGCGGTCCTGCAGCAATGCTCTCATGATGTGATTCTGGGTATAGACTTTCTCTATGAATATGGAGCGATCATCAACCTTCTCTTAAAAACTCATCAAGCTTTGGACAGATCATGGCATACCCGCTGCGTCAAGTTCCTTGCATGACGTTGTTCTAAACTTTCTAGACGAAGAATCTCGTGTACCGTCCCGAACAAGCCTCGTATTTTCCGTGGCTACCGGAAATACTGAAACCACCGAAGGCGTTGTCGACAGAAACACTCACTTGCTACTTGATCGAAGACTGGACAACGCACGCGGTATTTCCCTATTCCGAAATGAAAAAGCTAAAATGCTGAAGATGAGCTCACTGGAGAACACCTGCCCTTCTACAAAGGTATGGCCATTCGATTGCCTCAAAAAGTTGCCATATATTCGAAATGTATCTGCCCTGTCCAAACAACAGCCAAAAGATATGTCTAACTGTAAGATGGGGGTTTATTGATAAGATCAGCAGGACGCGATCAGCAGGACTGGGCAGATCAGCGGCGAGCACAGCAACAGCGAACACTGTCAGGTCCAACACGCGCAGCGATCACGATGCCACTGCCTAGAATGTTCCTTGTGTACTTCTTCCTCTTCACAATTACCCGCGGGACAAAGAGGAGACATCCTGGCGACTTACGGCGTGAGCAAGACTGCAGGGTCCTAATAGGGTTTAAGGCGCTGGACGTGAACAATCTCGCGTCCGCGCCGGCGTAGGTAATGAGACGGCGTAAAAGGTTCCACCACATAATTAGTCTGAGAGGTGCGCTCCAGAACTCGGTATGGGCGTACGGGGAAAGTAAGCGCAAACAAAGAGACAAACACAAGAGAGAAGACAAGACAACGCGCTACTGGCAACTGATTCTTTTATTGAAATCAACACACAATATATAGGGACATCGTCACACCCCCTATCGGCTCCCTACGCGTCAGAAGGCAATATAATCTAACATAAAATTTCATGTTCAACCTAGGTTGATCTAAACCCGATAAAAACACCTTACTTTTTTAAAAACAACAAATCGACACGTGGTACGTAAAAGGACCAAGAACAAGAAAAAAACAATAAACAATAAATTCCATGTTTACCATAGGGTGGACTAAAACCGATAAAAACACAGATCACTTTAAAAACAAAATGACACGTGGTGTAAAGGGCCAAAGTAACATGATGGAATGAATAAGAAGTGAGCAGAAGTTAAAAAACCCCAACCCCGAGATATCATGTAACAACCTAAACCTTCTTCAATGTTTTAAGCACTATAAGCACCTTGTACCACCACAAACAGGCAAACAAAACTTCTATTATGATGGGACCCAGTGAAATGCTGATAAGTGAAGACGACATAAAAAGCACGCGAAAACATACAAACCAGAACGGACACATGTACCAGCGTAAGCATTCACCAAAGATTTCGTCTTCTGGATACACACAGTTTAAAGTAGCACACTTTGTATTCTTGTTCTGTTCAGCTAAATTTTTCCAAAAAACATTCCTCACTCTTGTACAGGGAAACCGAGGCATAGCTAACACAATTTTGGCCTTACTTTCTAATCCAAAAAGCTTCCTTTAGTTCGCGGGCAACACGTTCGCGGCTTTGGTCCAAAACCACCATTCTTTCTAAAATGGGTTTGCCCTGGCGATCACAGTCCTTACAATGCAGCGGCAGATTGGACCCCGTTCCAGTCTTCATTGACCGTTCATGCTCCCTTAACCTTTCTTTCAAACAGCGCCCCGTTTGCCCAACGTACGTCTTACCACAAGTGAGAGGAACCTGATATATAACCCCTTCATTGCACTCTACGTACCTATGCCCATGCTCCGTTCCACATGTTCTCTTTCTGTTTCTTTGAGTTTATACGAGGACACAACGCGGCCAGCTTACAGGGGGCAGAGAAAACTACTGGTACCTTAAACTTGGAGGCTACTTTTTTCAAGTTATGGGCTACCCGATGGCTATAGGGAATAACCACTGGCCTATTTATTTCGGTTTAGGGATTCGACTGTTTGTTTTTCTTTCTTTTTACTTTTTGAAGAAGCGACTCCACTACCCCCGTCATGACTGACTGGGGCAAGCCTGCATTCTCAAGCCTGGCTACCTGTTGCTGGAAACTTGCTTGCATAGTATGGGGACATGACTTTACAATGGCTGCCTTTAGGGCTGATGCTGCAATGGCACGCTTCACTGTCTTTGAGTGCGCTGATTCATAGGATAAAAATCCTTTCTGCGCACGTGGGTGGTACATCCAGCATAACATATCACCTGCTATAGATAGCTGCAGGTCTAAAAACTGTAACTTATTGCCTTCAGGCTGCTTTTGCGTAAATTCTAATCCTTCTCCAAGCTTACAAAATATTTCAACACTTTCATTAACTGCGCTTAGGTAGGAGCGCTTATCCTGCTTACTTAAAATAATCAAAAAATCGTCTACAAAAATGAAAACCTTCAAGACTTTTTCTTTATCTAAATGTTCTTCCACCCTGCGATCAATCATTGAAAGAAAAATGTTACTCAGAATAGGCGCAACGCAGAAGCCAATACATATCCCTTTTCTCTGAATGAAAATTTCAATAAAAGAATCAGTTGCCAGTAGAGCGTTGTCTTGTCTCCTCTCTTGTGTTTGTCTCTTTGTTTGCGCTTACTTTCCCCGTGCGATCATGAACCAACTAGCCCAGCAACAAGTTCTACCTCGGTATGGGCCATGGTATTTAGCAAGAAATTTTGAAGACAGTCCAGGAGCATTGGAAGCTATCCACAGCCACACAAGAGAGCCAGACGAGAAGTCCGGTGTCGAGTGTTGGTTGTCATGGTTGGATTTATGGCGGTACTGGGTGTTAGCCATGAATGCGCGGGCAATTTGTCGACAGCCTTCCGCATGCTGGGGTGCTTGAGACGCAGGAGTATACTGTGATATGTCTGGCTGATACGGGAGTATGGTGTCGATTATAGCAGAGGGGTGACGGCCGTAGAGAAGAAAATAAGGAGAGAAGGCAGTGGTAGACTGCGTTGCGGTATTGTAAGCGTAAGTCACATACGGAAGGACGAGGTCCAAATATGAGTGGTTGGAAGAGACGTACATAGCATGTCGCCAAGGGTACGATTGAAACGCTCAGTGAGGCCATTAGTCTGGGGAAGATAGGCGGAGGTTGTTCTATGAATAATGTTGCACTTAGTGAGCAAGGCTTTCACAACGTCACTCAAGAAAACGCGTCCTCTGTCACTGAGCAGCTCTCGAGGTGCGCCGTGAGGAAGAACAAATCGCTGCAAAATGAAGGAAGCTACTTCTGATGCTGTGGCAGATGGAAGTGCGGCGGTTTCTGCATACCTCATCAGATGATCAACGGCTACAATAGCCCAGCGGTTGCCGGCTGCAGTGTAGGGAAGCAGCCCATACAAATCAATGCCGACGCGGTCGAAAGGGCGTGGTGGGTTGGGTAACGGTAGCAACTCTCCAGCGGAACGTTGAGGAGATGGCTTGTGACATTGACAGGTGAGGCATGAGCGAAGGTACTTGAGTACGAAGGTGTACATGCGCCGCCAGTAGTAACGCAGCCGGAGACGAGTGTATGTCTTAAGACACCCGCGTGGCCGGATTGTGGGTCAGCGTGGAAATAGTCACAGATTTGCGAACGTAGCTGCCGGGGAATAACTAGCAACCACTTGCGGCCATCTGCGCAGTAGTTGCGGCGGTAGAGGAGGTTATTACGAATGGCGAAGTGGGAAGCATGGCGGCGGAGAGCACGCGATAAAGAAGTAGCTGTGGGATTGGAGATAAAATCTAGGAGACAATTTATCCAAGGATCTTGCCGCTGCGCTGACGGCATGTCATTGATGTGAAGCGATGATGGGGAAACGTCGGAAGAGGAAAGGCTCGTGACCTCAGCTGTAAGGGGGCAGCGGGAAAGTGCATCGGCGTCGTGATGCTTGCGTCCGGAGCGGTAAACAACGCGGACATCATATTCCTGAAGGCGAAGAGCCCATCTTGCCAGTCTGCAGGACGGATCTTTCAGTGAGGAAAGCCAGCAAGGCGCATGGTTGTCCGTACTACGTCAAAAGGCCGGCATGCAGGTAAGGGCGGAATTTAGTAAGAGCCCAAATAATCGCTAAGCATTCTTTTTCCGTGACAGAGTAATTCGATCCAGCCTTCGCGAGTGTTCGGCTAGCATAGGCGACCAGGTATTCAGTATAACCTGATTTGCGCTGAGCGAACACAGCGCCGAGACCAATACTACTGGCGTCCGTGTGGACCTCAGTAGGCGCTGTGGGATTGAAGTGACGTACGACAGGCGGTGCCGTGAGGATCCGGCGTAAAGTATTGAAGGCATCGTCGCACGTTCGCGATCACGACGAAAGGTCGGAACTGCCGGACAGAAGGTCTGTCAAGGGAGCAGCAGTTGAAGCAAAATTTCTAATAAAGCGGCGAAAGTAAGAGCACCGCCCGAGGAAGCTACGTAGATATTTGATAGATGTCGGTTTGGGAAAGGCTGCTACGGCACGAAGTTTGACAGGATCTGGAGATACACCTTCTTTGGAAACAACGCGGCCAAGAATGGTGAGCTGGCGGGCGGCAAAACATTTTTTTTTTCAAATTCAGCTGCAGGCCGGCATCAGATAGGCAGGTCAAAACGTGGCAGAGGTGTGTATCAAAGTCAGGAGAAAAGACGACAATGTCGTCGAGGTAGCAGAGGCACGTCTTCCACTTTAGGCCACGCAAAATAGTGTCCATCATTCGCTCAAATGTTGCCGGAGCATTGCAAAGGACAAGCGGCATAACTGTAAATTCGTACAAGCCGTCGGGAGTTACAAAGGCAGTTTTGGGGCGATCAGCCGCTTCCAGGGGAACTTGCCAGTAGCCGGAACGTAAATCTAGGGAAGAAAAGAGCTCGGCGCCTTGCAAACAATCGAGAGCGTTGTCGATGTGTGGGAGAGGGTAGACGTCCTTTTGCGTAATCTTATTCAGGTGGCGATAATCGACACAGAAGCGGATAGAACCATCTTTCTTTTTTACGAGGACGACAGGTGACGCCCAAGGGCTGCTTGAGGGCGGAATCACGCCATTCTGAATCATTAGGTCGACTTTCTCTTCGATAGCCTGGCGTTCGGTCGCAGACACACGATAGGGGCGCTGTCGCAGTGGTGCGTGGTGCCGGTGTCGATGCGATGAGTGACTGTAGCAGTTTGACCCAAACAACTTTGTTGAGAGTCGAACGAGGAGCGAAATTGATGTGCTAGGCTCAAAAGCTGAGTGCGCTGCGCTTGAAGAAGATCGGCGTCGATGGAGCGGAGGAACACGTCTGTAAACGGTAATTTGGAGAAGTAACTAAGGGAGGAGCGGGCGCAAGTGAAGGAGGGCTGAGCGCAGTTACGGCAGAGTGCGATGCGTCGTCAGGTTCCTCAGAGATCAGAAGAGATGCGATTGGCTGGATACTGCCCAGGCATTCACCATGTCACAAAGCAGTAGGGGAGTTAAATGGGTTAGAGACCCATAACATGGAAAAGCCAGCGGAAATAGCGAGCACAGCGTAGGGCAATGGAAGACACGTTTGCGGCGCGGGAAGGTATGGGCTGGTGTGAAGAGAACGGTCTCATCGCTAACAGAGCCACAAGCGACACGAAGCACAGAAGAGCAGGGAGGAAGGTCAATATCTTCGGCGACGTGGGCTTTAGCACAGGAATTTGTGGATAAGCGTCTAGTAAGGCATCGGGCAAAGTCGAGAATCTCACTTCAACTCGAGCACAATCGATAATAGCAGCGTGACGCGACAGGAAATCCCAGCCTAAAATAACAGCGTGTGAGCAACTTGGCAGCACGACGAACTCAATGGTATAGAGGCAATTCTGCATAACCACTCGAGCGGTACACGCTGCTAAGGGCTTGATATGCTGAGCGCTGGCCTTTCGCAGCGAAAGTCCCGCAATTGGCGTCTTCAATTTCTTTAACGAGCTACATAGTTTTGCGTCCATAACCGAAATCTCAGCACCAGTGTCAATTAGAGCCATGACAGCAACGCCCTCGACGAAAACTTAATAAGGTCGGCCGGCGACAGATGAGGACTTTGAAAGTTCGACGGGGTCGCAGTTCTCGCCTCATGAACTGCGGCCTCTAGTTTTCCTCACATGAGGCGTTCTGTCAACGTCGCATCGGAGCGATAGAGCGGCGTCGCGGCGACGGTGAACGGCGGTCGGTCATGGCTGAGCGGTGTGGGGAGAAATGACGGCTGCCTGGAGGCTCAGTAGGCGCGGAATACTGAGGCGTCTAAGACCAGTACCCAGAACCATGAGTAGGTGGGGCAGACACTGGGAGACGGTTTCGACAATAACGAGAAATATGTCCAGCCAGTCCGCAAGTATAACAAATTGGGCGGTTATCTGACGTGCGCCAGGGATTGCGCGGTCTTGGGGCTGGTCGAATAAACTGCGCAGGTCCTCGAGCAGAACCAGACGGCGACTGAACGTAGGCAGGTTGCGGCGGAGCATACGTAGCTGGTGGTCGGGCAGCAACAGCCGCATATGTCAAGGGGGCTGTGACAGGCATAGATTGAGGTGCTGGAGGAAGAGATTCAGCTACTTGTTCTTGAATAATCTGGCGCAAACTTGGAGCTAGGTGTGAGGAAGGCTCTTCATGGCAGGACATAAGGAAGAGCTGTCGAGCAACCTCTTCCCGAATGAAGCTCTTGATTTGTAGCAGCAGCGCAGAATGTTTAGCTGCATCTGTCAGGCCTGCAAGTGACTCAGAGTGCATGGTGTTCGCGCGAGTTATGGCCCTTTGTTTGCGCAGTTTATCATAACTTTGGCACAGTGTAACCACTTCTGCGATGGTGCGGATATCTCGAGCATTCAGCATCTGGAAGGCGTCGTCATCAATGCCTTGTAGAATGTACTTAATCTTGTCGGCCTCTGACATCTGTGCGTTCACGCGCTTGCTCAAGTCGACGACGTCCTCGATATAACTTGTGAAATTCTAACCAACCTGCTGATACCGCGCACGCAAGCGCTGTTTAGCGCGGAGTTTCCTCACGGCCGGACGGCCGAAAACTTCAGCGAAGCTAGCTTTGAACACGGACCATGATGGAATGTCCGCTTCATGGTTGCGAAACCATAGATTTGCGACGCCGGAAAGATAGAATATCACGTTGTTTATTTTCGTTTCCGCGTCCCATTTGTTATAAGCGCTCACTCGCTCATAGGATGTGAGCCAATCCTCGACGTCATGGTCGATAGTGCCGCTGAAGATGGCGGGGTCTCGCTGGCGGAGGGAGCCGGGGCAGATAATGGCCGAGCCAACTTGTACGGCTTGGTGGTTAACGTCCTCAGGCATCGCAGGAGGTGGTAATGTGCGGCTGCGGAGTTCCAGGGCGAGAGGATAGATCGTAACCGGCAGCTCCACGAAATGTTAGATGGGGGTTTATTGATCAGATAAGCAGGACTCGATCATCAGGACTGGGCAGATCATCGGCGAGCACAGCAACAGCGAACACCGTCAGGTCCAACACGCGCAGCGATCACGATGCCACTGCCTAGAACGTTCCTCGTATACTTCTTCCTCTTCACTCTAACCAATATCGTCAGCCAGCGCTTGACGGTACCCCGGCCTACCTAGAAGCAGGCAAGAAGAGATACGCACTCTTCTTGAGATTTACAGCGAGTGCGTGTCTGCAGCCTCCAAAAGCATAGACCTTGGTTAGCTAAGCACGGCATAATCACAGACGAACACGCGCGACCTCTTCGTTAGAGGCCTTATTGTGTATCACCGCGCGGACACCAGCAAATAGTCGACCATGTTTATTTATAGCTTCGTAATACTGTGATCAACTCATCGAAGAGCACCTAGGCAGCAGAGGCTGTATAGTGATGAAGAAAGATGACACACTTTGCTTGTGCGCAAAGTTACCCCCCCCCCTATAAACCAGGTCACGAGGGATTTCTACGCCCTCATTCGTATCGACAACGCTAGGCCGTCTCTTTAACGAAAAATATTTCTCGTTCATGGACTTGAAGAGCATGTACTGACAAATTACGGCCGACGAAAGAGACCGTGAGAAGACGGCGTTCATCACACCAGACGGTCTCTACGAGTTCAAGCTAACGCCATTCGGCTCTGTTCCATGCCAACTACATTCCAGCAAGTAATCGATTCGGTGCGGCTGGCATGAAGTGGCAGATTTGTCTGGCATACTTAGACTACGTCATTGTCTTTTCTTCGAGCTTTGTGAGACCACCAGAAAAAGATTCGGAGATTGCTTGAAGCAATCAAGTCTTTAAGAATAACACTGGATGCCTAAAAGTATGACTTCACATTTTACTCAGCTGTTGATTCTTGGTCATATCGGAAACAAGGATACATTTAGCGCAGACCCGCAGAAAACAGCTATAATGGCGCAGTTTCCGCAACCTTTTGACAAAAACACTGAGCGTCGATGCTTTGATTCCTGTTACTGTGCGTGTATTACAGACGGTTTGTCAAGAACGTTTCGCGCATCGCGAACCTTTGGCGTCGATACTGAAGCAGCCGTACCATTAGAAACGGAAGCAAGCGGAAGCATTCGGGGACTTAAGCGCCGTCTACAATCTCTTCCTGCCTGTAGCCACTTTGAAGAAAACACCCAGACTCCAATTCATACCGACCCAATTAGCTTGGGTTAAAACGGCATCCTTGTTCATATGAGTGCCAGAGTAGAAAAACACTGCTTAGGCTACCCAGTCCCTTTCGAAAACCGAAGTCATTTACTCGAGGACCGAGGAGGATTGCCTAGTGCTCATCTGTACCACGTCGAATTTCCGTCCGTAACTTGAAAGTGGGCAAATCAAGGTAGCAAGCTATCACCACGCGCTCTGTGGGAAGGACAGTTTGAAAGACCGTTCCGGCCCCATTGCTCAATCCCGCTTACGTCTTCAAGAAATCTACACCAAATTTGTTAAAAGTCTGGCTGCAAGTATTCCGAAATATGCTGCTTGTGACGAGCTCTGTTGACGTGCCGCCAAAAAGGCAATGAATGTGAATTCTTGTAACCGGTTGTGGCAGACATCACCTGTTGTGGCCGCCAGAAGCTTTCCACAGAGGCACGCGGACCCTGAGTTGCAAGGCCTAGACAATTACTTAGAAGGCAAGACCGCTCTTCCTTCCACTTTGTTGAAGCGTAATTGCTGTCGTTCACCATGAGCATGAATGTCGTCATTGAATCTTCGTGCACAGAAGTACCAATTAAATGAAAAAGGAGAATGTCTGCTGGAGTTTCACGATGTGCAGACAGCAGAACATCTTAGTAATGTGCGTTCGTTTCCTCAAATCAAAGAGTATTATTATTGGCCATGATTATCTGTCGATGTTGCTACCCAAGTAGCACACATTACATGGCCCACCGGGGGCCCTTATGGGCAAGTTGGGCTTGGACGTCCATAATAACACCCACGAGGGCCCGCTTTAGGGATCAAGCGGTTTTTCCATTTGGGCATTATATAGGCGTAGAAAGGGCTAACCGAGTACATATTCCCACATCTGGCCCTCAAGGGTCCCGCTTGGGAAATTTTAGGGCTGATGCAAATGAAATTTGGGCTTTGTGTAGGAAACGCATGGGCTGATCTAATTGGGGCTGCCCACTCAAAAGCCGAATAGGTCCCGCATGGGCCGCGGCAGGGCTAAATACGAGTATGCCCGCACATTGCCTACATGGGACCCTTGAGGGGTACTTGAGGGAAGGTCAGACGAAAATCTGGAATTCATGCAGAAAATTCCTGGGCTGCCCCAAATAGGGTTGCCCAACAAAAACCTAGATAATTTCCGCGTGCACGGTAGCGGGGCAGGCAATTGCTCCTTCCCACTTTTGCCCGCATCGGTCTCTTGCGGGGCAATTTAGGGCAGATGCGATGCAAATGTGGGCCCAAATCAAATAGAAGACGGGCTAGTCCGATTGGGGCTGCCCACGCAAAAACCGAATAGGTCCCGCATGGTTTGCGGCCGGGCTGAAAAGCGACCACACCGCCACGCTGCCCACATGGGTATTTCTTGGGGTACTTGCGGGAAAATGCACCATATATTCGTAGTCCATGCGGTAAAATCAAGATCAGCCCAATTGGGGCGGCCCATGAAATGCCGCAGTGGGCCTCAAATTGGCCGTAGGCGGGCTTACTGCTCTGAATTCGTCTCCGCCCTATCTTTAAGGCACCATTTTATTTATGTAAATCATGTTAGGCCGGCTACTAATTGCCTCCTCTGGAGGTTTCACATAACTGTCCTAAGCATATCTCTGCTATGAATAAAGACTATTTATTTTTACTCTAACAACTACGTTAATTATGCAGTGTCGACAGAAAATATGCAACAGTAACTGTTCCGCTTTACGAGTATGCACTGAACGACCTCCAAATGTTTCCTGCGGCATTACTATTCTACACGCACCACCGAAATAAATATTCAGACCAACATGTCGGGGTTGATGTGGGCTAGCCCACATTATTGTAGTGTTGGGAATAAAAATTCTCTCATTTGACTGAGTGTCACATACAAGCAAAAAAATAGCGCTTAATGTTTCGCAATTGATAATTACTGGAATTTGGGCAGCCCCGAAAATGCCAGATCAGGGCAGCACGTGGGTCCGCCCGAAACGGACTGGATTTCGCAAATCCCGCGCCTGTATATTTCAGGTATAGGAGGGATTAATCGACTTAAAAATTAAAACCTTGATCAATGGGATGAGATTGCCTGCACAAATGTGGGACCCATTAACGATTCTGGTGTGCTGCCCACATTCGCCTACCTGGGCTGAATGCGGGCAGCCCTATTTGGGCTGCCCACACGGATACAGATTGGGACCGATAGCGGCAGAATTGGGCAGCCCACGCGGGGCCCCTGTGGGTACGTGTTGCAAATCCCGCATGGGGCCCGTGTGGGCTGCCCTCACGGGCCCAACGCGGGCCCCCACGTCATAGCCCACTTTGTGCTACTTGGGTAATTACGCGAAAACGTGTCGTGAATGTGATCGACGCCACACCCCTTGCGAGATCAGTTTGGCTGCTGGACCCGATGTCACTCCCGAGTAAGCCCTTTCTGCAAATAGGAAAAATATCAACTTCGTCAACGAACAACAAGTGGATCATTGTGACAATTATGGCATTCTGCGCAAAGTGTTAGGTTACGCTACGTAGCGCCGAATTCGCCAAGTTTTTGATCACAATATTTCTCGTGTGTTATGGCGTTTCATAGGTGTTCATCATGAACCGAAGAGGAACATTTATGACTTTGCACACTCAAGCTCCTCTAAACTACAGACGAACAACTATCGGAGGACAACTGCATATTATCCGTAGGCGAATTGACTTACGGAACGGCGGAACAAGCTATTGAGAACATGACGCACATGTACGTCGATACTGAACAAAAGAACTATGTATGATCCTGCCCTAGGTAATATTTTCTTGCAATGACAGCTTCCAGGAGACTACTAGGTCTACCCCATTTCTACTTTGATATGGCAGGCAGCTCACAACAAAATTCGACGCAATACATCAGTATGTTACAGACGAGAAAAACATCAACATCGCCGCCCACCTGCAACTCCCAACGGACGCCAGATGTTTCGCCCAGCTGCTCACTATAAGACCAGCATCGTTGCGAATTCGACGCTTCAACCTATGATAACGCGGTCCAGATGGGAGACTACGTCTGGGTTTGGATGCTTATTCGCCATTGCAAACTAGCTGAAACGTTGCTACATCTATGTTTTACGCACAAGGAATTATTCACCTTGACTGACATCTGTACAAAGAAGACAGCGGCGGAGCGACTGCATCCAAACAGCAACGAGTGGTCAGAAATCATGTTTGTTCTGCGTTTTAATTAAGCAGTGTTACTGGCGTTAAAAATCCATGATGTGTATACTTTACTGTACATGTTTACGTTTCTCTGTTGGTTTTGGAACATCGTGACGGTGGTTTCTTTAACGGGGAAGTAAAGCCGCCACCATGTTGTCTTATAGCGGATTGTACCGAATGGTCCGATCTTGTGTTCTTTATTTTTCCTGCTTGATATCAAGAAACAAGCCTTTATCACGTTTTATGTAGTGCGGGATGCACTGAGGTTAACATGAAATGACTACAGGCGATTACAACTTTTTTCGTACTGTTACGGTCTTTTCCAGTATCTCCTGGCGGGTTTGTCTATACGTTTCGGTGCCTACTTTAAAATGTGCAGTAAGGAATGCAACGGGCGTTTTTATTTCGACGAGTGAAAGACATGATTGATGTTATCATTGCCGCCTAATTGCTTAGTTGTTTTTCGGGGCCCAGGTCAGCCCTATAATAAGTTTATTTCAGTACAGAGTGGTTACCGGGCTTTTCATCAATTTGTGACAACATTCACAATTACTCTGGTTTTGGTTGCTGCTGATTCATATAGCGTTTCTTTTTTTTAACATACATCACGCATGCGCAGCAGTCAGTCACACTTATAAGGTGTATGGTTCATTTTCTTAAGCTGTGTAATACTATGAGCGAGGATACGAGGAGGAGTTGAGAGCCTGGATTTCCATTTTGAACGGTTTGGTTTGGTTTGGTTTGTCGGGTTTAACGTCCCAAAGCGACTCAAGCTATGAGAGACGCCGTAATTGAGGGCTCTGGAAATTTCGACCACCTGGGGTTCTTTAACGTGCACTGACATCGCACAGCACACGGGCACTTTGCTTTTCGCCTCCATCGAAAAGCGGCCGCCGAGGCCGGGATTCGATCCCGCGTGCTTGGGAACAGAAGCCGAGCGCCGTAACCACTGCGCCACCCTGGAGTACACAGGAAAGATGAGGGTATTATACGAGATATATTAGAAGGAGTGGCAGAACGAAGACGGCTTTGTCCTCCCAGCGACGCAAAAAAAATCAGATCAGCCGGCCCGCTTCTGATGGATGACGGCCCCTGAATACAAGAATTATCTTAAAATAAATGGAAGCCCATATTACTGGAGGAAGCAGCCATACCAACGCTAACTCAATATAATGTTAAGAAGGACATTTCAGAAACATTTATTTTATTGGAAATAACGAACAGTTTCTTAGAATACTCTATAGTGAACACCATACAAAGCGAATTTGAGGTGTTTTGCTTGCAGTATGCCCGACATAATTTGAATATTATGGCTATGATAGGAAAGCCTGTATAGTGTTTTTAGTTCGGTATCTTTACTTTGGGCTGTAGTATTCGAGGACAGAATGGATGGAGGAGGATGAATATACTTCTACCTTTACATCATTTCATGCTTTCTTTTTTTTGCTTTGCAAAAAAAAGCCAACTCATGCTTTAGATCTTGTAAGGTTCTGTTCCTGTTTATTAGTAGCAGGTTAAAGGCGTTGTTGTAGTCACACACGTCCCATTAACACACGTTCCGTTGTATAACTGCCCTGTTGCCTGGGTGGTCAGTACTGCCATGTCTTCGTGTAAGCGCTGGCCCTGAAAAGAGATGAATCATAAGGATGCCTTAGTAATAGACGTTACAGCGCTAATAATAACGCCTTTTAATTTTTAATTTTATATTTTTGAAAACAATATCAACTTATTTAGAATACGAAATTAATATTACGTAAGTTCCGTACACACCAAAAACACGTTGTTAATTGATACACACCGCAGGGCATTCATTAGGTGCCCGTATGTGAAACTTGGTACTTCGTAACCTTCGTAACCTGTGTCTTTTATGCCGAAATATATTTTGCTTATTTAATCATTCCTAGTGAAAAAATCTTACGAGTTGCAATAACCTCATACAGATTTCTCATACTAAACTCGTAAAAATCTCTTATCATCTCATACAAACATCATTAAACCTAGGGAAATATGGGATTATATGACATTTGTTTGCTAGCACAGAGCCACAAATCTGTATTTGGTTATTTCCAATCATTTGTTTTTTTCATTTGGGATACATTCTTAAATTATCTTATAAGAGGACTCTCGTCAATCTTGACTTCATTTTACCCTATTCCGAATACACAATTTTTGCGTGATTCTATACTGCTTGACCTTCTATCTGGAGGTCATGTGGTTGTCATGTGTTCACCTTGGTGGCAATCAACATTTTTTCCCGACAACCGTCATGGTAGCAGCGACGGCCATTCGATGGCGCGAGCTCCACGATCTTATCGAGTAGAATTCAACCAACGCGCTGACTTCAGATGACAACCGTCAATTCGCCAAGTTTTGTGTTTTATCGCGAAAATGGTTTAATATAACGCCGTTTATTGTTCAAGCGAGAAAGTCTTTTTTGTGAAAGACCTATTGAATATCTTTTGCGCACCCTAGAGACACCTAGACATTGATGATTTCGTCATATTCATTTTAAGGTGTTGAGGGACGCTAATTTGTGTAATGTTGAAACTTGCAGATTGTTGCTAGAAGCAATTCAAAGAGCATCACCATCATTGGGCGGACTGTAACAACTACTGTAGAGCAAAGGCTTCTCCCATGTTAGATGAATCAGGCCCTGTAGTAGAAGAGTTCGCTGGAGACTTGCGAAGATTTTAACCCTATCGACCTACCTGATATTCTGCCATGCCCTACCTTACTTACCTTTAGTTGAAATGCAAATGATTACCCCTAGAGACCATCTAGAGACCATACATGTCCTCCCTATTATAATTTCAAATTCAAATTCATTTTCACTAAAAAGAGATTAGCTTGAGTTATTTCTGAGCTCGACTCTACACGGTTCCTAACTCTTAACGTTACACCTACCATTTTCCGCACTATAACATTCTTAGTTGTCCTCAGCTGAATCAGAACCATTTTCGTTACACTTCATGTTTCAGCCTCGTAGGTTAGTTTCACTAAACGTCAACTGTTATATATACTTCCGCTTGAGTAATACCGAGAATCAAATAGTCATAATGTACAGGTACTTAACAAATTGAGCTCCATACCAATGTTATTTTAGTTATATCTCTTTCGTTCTCCGGATGTTATTGACTACTTGTTCTAAAGGCAAATATCCCAACCACTTCCATTGCTTTGATAACTGTTGTAAACTCCTGTTGTTTCCAGAGTCTGCTGAACAATACCTTAGTCTACTGCATATTACGTTTCAGGTTTACCTTTGTACCTTCCTTCTCTTGGTCAGTGGTACTAACCTAGGCAGGCTGAATTCTATTATACATTCTAAAATCAACTTGTCGCTTTTTTATAGAGACTGAGCAGTGAGTACGCCATTGCTCAAGTCATTGTTTATGCTCGTTCTGTTATGTCCCCATGTTAATTTAAAGGATAAAACATACATTGGGTGGAAGGATCACATACCATGCTTCTGGTAGTTCCGGCTAAATTATGTGCTTTTAGAGAACCCAAGCGACTTGCTTCTTGAGCCGTTTTTTGTTTCGAAGGGGGTTGTGAAATTGAAAATTTAAGTCCCAATATATTTTTACAGCATTTTACTGACAACAAACTATTCAATAATAACAACCTGCTTGTGGGCTTTCTTCCGCAATGTCAGACTGTTGATAGGCCGAAATTCTTACGCTAAATATATTGCTCGCGTAGCCATTTTTACGATATTCTTTCATAGCGATTTTCCTTCTTTCCTGACTACTATAGTCATATTTCTTGTTACATTTATAGGCCCTTCTCGCAGACATAGGAAGAAGGATAAATAAAATGAAAAGTGGTGATTAAAAGTAAACATTATGTGAAGAAGCTGAAGGCGGCAAACATAGAGATCATGGGATGATACGTCGGGACATAGGTCGCGCGCACTCTTAAACATGTTTTCGAGAGGTGGTTGTCGCTCACTACTTCGGCGCCATTTTATAGGCTTCGGAAGCATCGCATTGAGGTGCAGCTGCTCCTGACGGGGAGCGAAACTTGGGGCAGGAAATTGTAAACTGTAATATGGAGTCCACATGCTGTCGTTGCATTTATTCATTTCCTCTCCTGTCGATGCGCGCACAGCTCTAGAGGTGCATCTGTGGCACGTCGCAGTGTACCATGTGCGGCGAGCCTTTAGAAAGATCTAGTTGCATGACATTATTTTCCATAAAGTGAGCATGAAGGAGGTTACATTAGTTCTTTGAGCACGTGTATTCTCCGAAGCAGATTTTAACAACGGCGATACGTGAATAGACGCGATCAGCGTTTCGGAAGTAAGCGATCACATTGGATGATCCGCTCAGTTCGTATTGGTCGTTTTGTTGTATACGCGAAATAATGCGCGCAATATAAGCACTGCTAAACGAAGCACTAGATGGCACGCTCAATATATTTTCGGCCCTGTTGAACATGAAAGACACGCTTCATATATTTTAATACGACATCCTTGTAGAAGAACTGTTGTTCTCTGAGATACGAAAATCAACAGCATGCGAAAGCAATTTGTCTATACCAGTGGTACACTATGCGCAAAAAAGCAATGGAATGTGATAGACACGCTTTTCTATCATTTCAAGTATCACCAAGTGAGCTGTTCGGTCTGCAAGGGAACTCTTAAACTTAGAAAAATGGCTAAGCTAGAAGCTAGACTCAGAAACTAGTCACATATATTTCTGTTCACACGCCACACGTGAACATGCGTTTTGTGAGAATAATATCAGATTATAGACGCACGACCGGGTGGGGCGCCGTGTTGAATGGCACTGTTGACAAAATAATGCCCTCAAAATAAATATGAAATAAACATACGCGAAAAGTTATTAACAAACGTTCAAACAGGATCTTGGGATCTACGTTCGCTTTATATCTGTTCTCAAATTATTGCACAGAAATTCTTGAAATGTCATAAATATATAACCAACAATAAAATATCCTGAACAACTTGAGGCATGCGACGATCTTGATCTCGCATTGCACACCACATTCTATTCACTGTCATTCCACTTGTTGCTTCACGTTCAATGTGTGATGATGAAATTTTGTGCGAGTTATTGCGCATTGTGTGTCGTATAGGGCTATGACGCAAAGAAATGTGCGTAAAAGGGCAGCCGGACACACTCCTGTAATCGATGCTCACGATGCGCATG
Organism: Amblyomma maculatum; assembly: GCA_023969395.1. Taxonomy (NCBI): domain Eukaryota; kingdom Metazoa; phylum Arthropoda; class Arachnida; order Ixodida; family Ixodidae; genus Amblyomma; species Amblyomma maculatum. The sequence continues at coordinate 76,796 of JAJIZL010031549.1, read as the reverse complement.
TCATTCTCCAGCAGTAGGCATAGCCTTACACTCCTCCCCTCCCATTAATTAAGAAGTAGTTTCATTGTTAAGGCTATGTAGCGAGCAAGTTGCCGCTTATCACATTTCGCATTATACAGGTTTTTCTTTGCCATTATCATATTTTCAATTCACCGCGTCTCTGTTTTCAGCTTACGATCATCTAGAGAACCTCATGCATAGCTGAAGAGGGCAAGTTTCCTTTTTACGCGAAGCATTGTGCTAAAGCAATGTTCCAGCCTTTCTCACTATGAAAAGGAGTATAATTAGACGACTCTAGGCAAGCTCATATCGCTTCAATAAACCAGAGCGAAAAAAGATGAACAAACTAGATCAGACCAAAGAAGTAGTTTTTTAAACGCACAGTTATTTGATTTCCCATCAGTGGGCCACCTAAGAGCGATAGTCTGCTCCACGAAATGCCCAGAGCAATCTTGAGTCATGCCTATATTGTGAATCACAGAACCTCTTCACTAGAATTATTTCGGAAAAGGTGGAAATCAATTATCTGAACATGAAGCATCCCAGGTAGCACAGTATGTGCGGCCCCAGTTGGTCCGATGTAGGCAAGTGGGGCTGGGGCAACCATCATAAAACCTGCATCGGTCCCCGATGGGGCAAATGTGGGCAAGCCCCATTTGGGCTTGCCCCTGCTCCTCCTGCATGGGTCCCATAGCGGCGTTTCTTGGGCTAATGCAGAGCACATTCCTGCAACCAGACCACAAGGGTCCCTTGCCGGATATTTGAGGGCAATCCAACCTGAATGTGGGCTTTTTATGGGAAAGCCCTCATAGATCCGAAGTGAGGCCGCCTCCATTAAATCTTTGTGGGACCAACATTGGCCGTAGTGGGGCAAGAAAACGGACATACCCACATACTGCCCAAATCGGCCCCTTGTAGGTTACTTGAGGGCAGGTGAAATGTAGGTTACTTGAGGGTAGGCAGCGAACGCGATGGTTAGATGGCATTCTCGAGGCATTGCAGATGAAGCTATGTGATGTTAAGAAGATAGTGAGAGACCGGAAAGCGTGGCGTGACATGGTCCATAGGGTCACGAAGACTCGGACACGACTGAACGCCTGAACTGAACTGAAATATGAATAAGAGCTCAATTTGGGCAAGCCCTCGTGAAGCCCAAATGAGGCAGCCTTAGCTAAACCGCTTTAGGTCCCACACAGGCTGTAATGGGGCTGGAAGGCGGGCGTGCCCGCATGGTACCAAAATCGGTCCTTTGTGGGGGCTTTGAAGGCCCGTGCAACAGCAGGTGGGCTCTAGGTTCAAAAACAACGTCCAGCCCAATTGAGGCTGCCCACATAAAACTGCTTTATATCCCACATGGGCCGTAATGGGGCTGGAAGGCGGGAGGGCCCCCATGATACCAAAATTGGTCCCTTGTGGGGAATTTTAAGGCACGTGCAACAGCAAGTGGGCTTGAGGTTCAAAACCAACACCCAGCCCAATTGGGGCTTTCCACACAAAACCGCTGTAGGTCCCACATCGGCCGTAATGGGGCTAGAAAGCGTGCGTGCAATTGCGTAATCATTGTTTCCAACTTTTATTTGCATTAGATGTTGCCCTAAATTACTGTTATAGATGGTTTGTATAAAAGTTGTGGCCATGTTTAGTCGATTAGAAATTTACATGGCTTTAGTTCTCGCGCTCGTGCAAATTGCGCTACATATACTAAAACAAACTGATTGCTAACTGTTGCCTCTTATGTGGTTGCTTTGGACAGCCTGCAACTCGCAGTACAATATTACTGTTCAGAACACACATCTCCATAGCCTGAACAAGATGTACATGAAGTCATTTCGGCTAGATGAATGTTATGAATTATTGTAAAATTTAATATTGTGGCTGTTTAGAAAGTGCAGACATGTATAATTACTTAATTATGTGCATAAATATTGACTGGGAAAATTGGACTAGGGCTTTCCATCAATTTCCTGCATCGGACCCCTATGAGAATAATGTGGGCAAGCCCAAGTACGGCTACCGCTATAGAACCCGCATTGGTCCTATGTCATTATCTGGGGGGCTAACTGAAATAAAAAGAAATGTTCCTCCAAAGCGGCTGCCCAAATCGGTCCAAAGTAGGACCATCGCGGGGAGTTGGCGGGATGTGCTTTTTTAACAATGCCGGAAAAATGTGGGCAGCCCCGCAAGGGCTGCCTACATCGACCCCTAGTGGGGCCTATTTGGGCTTTGTCGACAGCCCCCTCCGGGCCTACGTCGGCCCCTCTTGCAGCACCCTCATTGAGCCCACCGGGGCTGTCCTGCATTGCCTACATCGGGCCCACCGGGGCCCACCCTTCATAGCCCACTTTGTGCTACCTGGGATATGCATGGGGAGGTTAAAATGCAAAGAGATAACGTTGACATTGTCGCTCACAAAGGCTGCGACACTGCTGTACTTGACACATGACAACTGTACTGAAAGTATCTTTTCGCTTCATTTCGCGGCTGTAGTCTGGGGTGAACCAATATAATAACTCCGAGCAAGGACAACAAAAAGGGAACTGCGAAAGGTTCTCACGAATGTCTTCTAGTCTGCGCTTATATAAAGCATTTCTTTTAGAATTCTGATTGTTTTTTCCGACCGGAAATGCCGCTGTATATATTCGTTACCCTAGTGAAAGCAGCACATATAGCTAACCTCTGTTCACTTTTGATAAGCTGTTTTTTGGTTAGTACCGAATTCCCTAGCAAAAGTACTCCAGCGAACGAGATACATCGAGAATTAGCGTAGTCTACAAACGGAGAATACGCTTGGCCCAGCGGTTTACAACCCCAAACAATAATTTCACTATTTGTAGGCACCCTTTCCTTATTCTTGTCCCGGGAATTACCGGTGCTTCACAGTCTTTTCCTTTCTATTTTCCACCACATGATTTTTAGGACATCCCAGTTTCCCATAAAAAAGCTGTTTACCGCTTCTGACTATCAATCTCTACGCTTTCGTTTTGTTCCTAGACACGTATTCATTCCTGCTACGCATATCTAGTTTAACCGTCAAAATCATTTCTTAAAACCTACGCCCGTTGTGCCCATAAAAGACAGGGTCATTTTGTAATCTCCTCTCTTTCTTTTTGGGTGGCGGGACGCACATATTACTCTGCTGCCCCTTTTATTCGGTTGTGGAAAACGCAAATATCTACTCTATAAATTTTCGAGATAAAGGAAAAGCTGTAGCTAACGCATATCAGTTCGCTTCTTATTTAGTGAATTAAATTTTCGCCACTACATATTGAAACTCTGCACGGCAAACTTTTGTATGCCAAAGTCATTGAAAGGACCAGGAGTTTCGAGATTAGCTTAGTCCAGAGCTGTGTTTAAATGCCTTAAAACACCTCTCGCCATCTTCAAGAACCACCATCTTTAGGGAAATATTGCCTCGCACTTTACAACCATACGAAGCAGCAGTATTGTTTATACACCTGAGCTCCTTCCAAACCGCAGCTCATTTTGGAAGAAATGCAGGAATTTCTAGTCCACCCTCTTTGCCCATCTCCTTTGTTGAGAGACAGAAAGACAGCATCTGGTATTCTATCAGCCACGAATACCCAGCATAACTGTAAATATGTATCTCGACCACTTCACAAAAGCAGTACAGGCTGTATTCACTCTCCACGCGATGATATTGCTTGCGGTCAAGAATAAAAACCAGGCGAATATATGTTCAGACACAAATTTGCCCAGGAGCAAATTTCTCTCCAAGCCAAGTACCAAATTCACTGAGGCTGTGCTATGCAGATTCGCGGTAAATGTACCAAAAAACAACTAAAGAGCATCTACGGTTTGAATGATAGAAATATGTAGAAAACAATTTCATGACTTCAGTATCAACATTATCATCGTGCCTGGCAGTCTGTTTGTCAGCTATAGAGCTGGCTTCCAGAATGCAGTTTACAGTCTGCTAGTTTACAAATATGTAAGCTGCTTTTTGCTTAGCCATGTTATTTATATTCGCTGTACTATGTACAGAAGTGCTAATTCGTCGAATAAATTAAAAAGTGCTTGTTGTTTCTGCTGCGTATGTAGATAAGTTGAATATAGCAATAAATAATATGAACCATAATGCTACATTCTATATGATTGGCCTCTAATTCACGAGCGTTTACAGAGACACAATACGGAACATAAAAAGTACATACGGACTATATCGACTATGCATACGGAAATACAAAAACTCCGTAGGATAAAGAACACCATATTGACGCTAAAGCAAACAGTGTATATATTTTAGATGCTAGATTTTATCGAAGAGAACAAATTTGCATAATCGCCTCACATAAAGCTTGTCAGAGCGGTTCAGGATCAGTGAAATCAAGCAGTCTAAAAGAGATATTTAAAAAAAACAGACATCAAACGGAAGAAAGCATTTCATACTTACCCCACAAAGTCTTCCATCTGCTACATTGCAGAAATTGTCGGAGCAGCTGTAGCTGCAGTTTGCCACATACTAAGAAAAAATGTATACATAAGGTGAAACCATTTTTAAGGCAGCACAAAAATTCGAGGAATGTTTTATATCAAAAAAGCAGAATAAACTTAGGCAGATAGGCTGCGGCTCACATTTTTCAGCATATAGCCTTTGCTATAGTCTTTGATGATCAATCATCTGAAATATGGATTTAATAGTTTAGTCGAACGTCTAGCGCTGCCAGTAGTTCGGGCACAGTAGGAAAGAATTGCCAGCCGCAGGGCACAGCTTCAGTGCGAGAGATGGGCGCCGAAGACAAGCGATGGTGATGGCGATGCCGCACGTTGTCTGTTTTTCGTCTTTGCACGTTAGGCGCTGGATATATGGGTGCAGACTCATAGATGCCTCGAACGCACACAGGGGCAGTGAGTGCCACTGATGGGGCTCGCTTGGAAGCTCACGCTAGTGCAAACGGATGCCATAGTTGTGTGCGCGGGTGCTCGCCATCAGGACTTGCATGTGCGTGCGTGTGGAGACTGAATACAGCACACGAACTTGGACTCTGGTCAAGACGCACATCATGCATGCTTTATTATCTGTACTTGGGCATGTCGGGTTTTTTTGTTGTGTATCTTACACAGCTATGTTACTGTGGGCTATTGACATGAGCGCAAAAAATGTTTTTTTTTCTTTTCTATGTTTCCCGTCAGTATGTGTTGCTGGCACTTGATTATGCGTTGTCGCTCCTGTTTGTGCGCGCGGATAGATGCGGGTTGCCTTATTTTATTTCTAGACCGTGCGAAACGTTTGCAACGATGCCGCAGGTCTGGTCAGTATGCTATGTTCTCGCCAGAATCATGGATGATCTCAGCTTACATACTTCCCTTATTTTGGGTTTGGTGCACGCTGGGTTTTGGAACCCTTATCTTTTTCTCAGGATGGCCGTTTAACGGTCAGTGTTGGTACGCGGAAACGTGGTGGGCACATTCAAACGTAGCAGTGGTTCCTTGTCTGCACATAGAACAAATCGGATTGTCGATACAGAGCTATTTGCGCTTGCTAGAGAGCAGCATCTGCGGACGCCGCTATAATGGCGGACGTACGAAATGGAGTTGAACCCACTTGGAGGTGGTCGTGTCAGCAACAATAGCAAGGACGAAGGCCTCAGCCGGTCACTTATCTGATACGGCGAAACGACAACGACAATGCCGAATTAGCGTTTTCAACCATGGCATTGGGATGACTAGGGGCACAGTGCCAGCGCGTATGCGACAAGGTTTACGAAGAGAAGCGTTGCAAAGATCAGGTGGCTGATCGTTTTTTCTTCTCTCTGTAAGAGAGAGACCTGCGTACAAGTGTGTACAAATTAAGGTTGTGTCTTAGAGATCCGGATAGGGCATGCTCATATGGTCGCTGAGATCACTGCCATTTGTACGCTGACTTTTGTTGGCCTTTTTGCTTGCATATATATCTCGGGAAAGAGTTGACAGTCCTAGCAATGTGTTGAGAAGTCTGCAAAAGCAACCAGTTTTTGTAATACTTGCTGCAAATGACTATTATTGAAATGTGGGCTTGACCCCGCAGCAATAAACCTGAGCCACAGGGCCTAGTCGAGGGTTCTGTGCAATGGCTTAACTCGTCATCTTCGCCTCGTCCGAGCTAGCCAGATTCATGTATTACCCAATGTTGCTATCAAGGGGAAATGAGGGTGCTCGTTATAATACATGAAGGAAAGAAGCCAGCAGTCGGCGAGGCCAAGGAAAGCGTTGGGGATTGTACTTTTATGTCTTTTTTTATGTTTGCTTAGATAACCACAGAAATTAGTAATGTAATCTGTTTAGGGGAAAGATAATTAAACACAAAGTAGAAGAAAAAACAACGTGCCGATGGTGGGGACCGAACCCACGACCTCCGAATATCGCGTCCGGTACTCTTCCAACTGAGCTACATCGGCCGCTGCCCCCCTGCTACTTGCTTGGGTATTTATGTTGTCTGTATACGAACCTTGAGAGTGTTCACCAGCGCCACCCTCAGCCATAGCGGCGGACGTAGAACGTCCTTTGTTACCGCCAGCGTCAAGTAGAACATGATCAAGAGCGAGGGCGAAAGCTGTGCTAGAACCCTCTTACGCTACATATGGCTTCAAGACTGCCAGAACCCAGACCCCCGTAAGCTACAAGCAGATCAGTTAAGGGGAAATGAGGGTGCTCGTTATAATACATGAAGGAAAGAAGCCAACAGTCGGCGAGGCCAAGGAAAGCGTTAGGGATTGTACTTTTATGTCTTTTTTTTTTCTTTTTTAATGTTTGCTTAGATAACCACAGAAATTAGTAATGTAATCTGTTCAGAGGAAAGATATTTAAACACAAAGTAGAAGAAAAAAAACAACGTACCGATGGTGGGGACCGAACCCACGACCTCCGAATATCGCGTCCGGTGCTCTTCCAACTGAGCTACATCGGCCGCTGTCCCCCCTGCTACTTGCTTGGGTATTTATGTTGTCTGTATACGAACCTTGAGAGTGTTCACCAGCGCCACCCTCAGCCATAGCGGCGGACGTAGAACGTCCTTTGTTACCGCCAGCGTCACGTAGAACGTGATCAAGAGGGAAAGCTCTCCTCATTTCCCCTTAATTGATCTGCTTGTAGCTTACGGGGGTCTCGGTTCTGGCAGTCTTGAAGCCATAGGTAGCGTAAGAGGGTTCTAGCACAGCGTTCGCCCTCGCTCTTGATCACGTTCCACGTGACGCTGGCGGTAACAAAGGACGTTCTACGTCCGCCGCTATGGCTGAGGGTGGCGCTGGTGAACACTCTCAAGGTTCATACATATACAGACAACATAAATACACAAGCAAGTAGCAGGGGGGACAGCGGCCGATGTAGCTCAGTTGTAAGAGCACCGGATGCGATATTCGGAGGTCGTGGGTTCGGTCCCCACCATTGGTACGTTGTTTTTTCTTCTACTTTGTGTTTAATTATCTTTCTCCTAAACAGTTTATATTACTAATTTCTGCGGTTATCTAAGCAAACATTAACAACAAAAGACATAAAAGTACAATCCCCAACGCTTTCCTTGGCCTCGCCGACTGATTGGCTTCTTTCCTTCATGTATTATAACGAGCACCCTCATTTCCCCTTAATTGATCTGCTTGTAGCTTAAAGGGGTCTCGGTTCTGGCAGTCTTGAAGCCATAGGTAGCGTAAGAGGGTTCTAGCACAGCTTTCGCCCTCCCTCTTGATCACGTTGTACGTGACGCTGGCGGTAACAAAGGACGTTCTACGTCCGCCGCTATGGCTGAGGGAGGCGCTGGTGAACACTCTCAAGGTTCGTATACAGACAACATAAATACCCAAGCAAGTAGCAGGGGGACAGCGGCCGATGTAGCTCAGTTGGAAGAGCACCGGACGCGATATTCGGAGGTCGTGGGTTCGGTCCCCACCATCGGCACGTTGTTTTTTCTTCTACTTTGTGTTTAATTATCTTTCCCCTAAACAGATTATATTACTAATTTCTGTGGTTATCTAAGCAAACATTAAAAACAAAAGACATAAAAGTACAATCCCCAACGCTCTCCTTGGCCTCGCCGACTGTTGGCTTCTTTCCTCCAATGTTGCTATATATATTGTAAAGTTTTTGCAAAAACTTCAGTAGTATCTGTGCAATCTCCAAGTGTCGCATGTCGCTCTCCGTATTTTCTTACTCATCGTCTCTACACCTCGCCGTCCCGGAAGAGCAAGACCTGAAATTTACTCCTTAGCTCTGAAGTATCCAAAGAAGCATCCTTGGACCGCTTTTATTTTTTATATATAACAAAGATGTTATGCACTGCATCAACAATACGCAGTTTGTATCCTATACGAATGAAGTGTCTATTTTCGTAACTGGTAATTCTTAGAATGTGCGAATCTTTAACTTATAAAGTGCAGGCGGATATTTGGACATGGGTTGAAGCTAACCGCCTCAGGATAAATGCGCATAAAATTAAGATAGTGGTATGTCTACCGAAAACAAAACACATTACCCATCTCCCCTGTATATGCTTACGTATTGGCGCACCTTTTTAGAAATAATTGAGTCTCTAAACTTCTTTGGCATTATCTTCTCTGCGCATTTACCATGGGAAAATCATATAGAACAGTTTTGTTTTAAAGTATGTATTCTACCATAAAAATATCAAACTTATGCTATACAATTCACTAGTGCCTTCTTTACTGCTTTACTGCGTCCTCGTCTAGGACAAGGCAAGTGTCACTTGCCTAACAAATCTGCACTTGCTCCAGAAAACAGGCTTGACATGTATAGCTAATGTTCCACGCCGCTTTCCTTCTAGTGAGTTATTTTCACGCTATGAGATAACTCCTATTTTTGAAATGTATAATAGTACGCTACTGCAGTCCTATAGATCTTTTTTAAAATCTAGTCAAAACTTCCTCGCTCACCTCACAAATCTGAGAATAAATCACTCCATCCGTCATACCCGACATCGTGAAACATGGATGGTTCCCACACCACGGCGAACTGTTTTATGCCATATTTATTGCTTTATCGCACGGCCTTCCTATTTTGTTAAATCAGAGAGGTTTAAGAAAAATATCCTTCTTTCAATTGGAAGAAGGATATGTCTAGTCTGATTTGTCTAGTAAATGTAATGCTGAAATTATACAGCTTTTGTCATATTCGCGTACGTGAATTGGGTAATATCCATGTGTTGTTTACTGTCATTGGACTGTTTGTTTTTCATTTGCTTATTTCTATTTGGTCCCGCCGGATGGCGCAGTGGTTACGGCGCTCGACTACTATTCTCAAGGATGCGGGATCGAATCCCGGCCTCGGCGGCCGCGTTTCGATGGCGCCGAAAAGCAAGGCGCCCATGTGCCGTGCGATATCAGTGCACGTTAAAGAACCTCAGGTGGTCGAAATTTTCGGAGTCCTCCACTACGGCGTCTCTCATAGCCCGAGTCGCTTCGGGACGTTAAACCCCCAAACCAAGCCTATTTCTATTTGATTACTCAATTTTGTAAGTGCTGTATACTTGCTGAATTCGCATGTTTTTGTAATACTTGTGTGTTTGTAATTTCAGAATTATACGATAGCCGTACCTGCTGACGCCGACTAGTAAGGAGCCTGGGCCCACTTATCTGTTCTCATAACTTTTAGACCAGCCTCCTGCTTTCAAAAAAATATAGAATTGAACTGAATTAAATGTAAGAAATCCAGAGAGGTTGTTTTTTGCGTATTACAGTCAAATTGGGAAAGCTTTGCTTGGAGCGTTTAAATTACAAATATTTATTAAGTGATCATTACGACCACTTGGCCGGAATTGGGGTGACACAAGATTAGAAAACGCGCAAGAGCTATCTATATCCTATCATTGGGGACCGCAAGGCAAAACGTTATATGCTAATTTTAGTAGCATAAAAGGTTTTGCTTTGCGGAGACCATTGATAGGCTCTGTATAGCTCTTGCACATTTTTCTAGTTTTTGTATCAGGTCCTCCTGGGCCCTTGAATGAGCTGTAATATGATTCACAGGAGAAATATTGCATTTTATCTGTAGTCAGAGATGCAGCCAAAAAAATATTATGGCTCTGAAATAATGCTCTGGTGTTTAAATGAGACTACTTATTTGAAATCTATTCAAAATTAGTATTTTAATAACTAGTATAATCTTGGAAACGCAAACCTAATTTCTGACCTTCCCATTTACCAACACGACATCGCAAACATTGACGACCCAGGCACATTACACCACATTGGTGATACAGTGGTTAGAGGGCTCCACTGCTCTTCTTAGAGACACACGTTAAAGAACCCCAAGTTATCGAAATTTTCTGAAGTCTCAACTACGGTGTCTCTCTTAGCCTGAAAGCTAAATATTACAACACGTAACGAAACCAGACTACCAGGCACGTTAAAACAGTTGGACTAATTGTGTCGTCTTTTATCCAGACGGCATTTCGTATACCCTTTTCAACGTGTGCTTAGATTTAATGAAAGAAAATGTTTCAATCTGTACTTAAAACGACGAGCGACAGATTATTGTACTAATTTGCTTCTGGTTTGGATTAGTAGATGGGGTTTAGAGTCCCAAAGCGGCCCAGGATATAACAGACGCAATATATGCCTTCTGTACACGAGAAGTAAGGTATGCAACTACGTGAAATTATGAGGCTGGTAAATGAACAGTTCAGCAGGCCTACTGCAAACAAAATGCCCCCACACTAGAAATACAACCCCAGCAATCTACAGAGAAAACATTTTGATTAAGTATTATAGGGTTAACGTTTATTAAAGTAACATCTGAATAAATACCACACCAGTGTTGCTATTGCAAATTGTGCGCGCTATTGCTTCCAAATTTAGCGCGTTTACATTCGAACCCTTACTTCGGATGTTAGAGAGATACTTACTAATCCTTTAACGGAGCAATTAAGAACGGGAACGGGGCAGCCGCAGCCAATACTACCTGAAAAACAAAAAAAAAAAACAGCAAGGTGAAATTTAGACTTATCCAGAGGATATCTAATGAGCCCTGAAGATTAGGAGAATCCGAACAATCATCGGCTCTATTCGACCTATAAGAAATGTTCCCTGGAAACAAAACAATAAATTGTAATTAGCACATGCTTCTTTTCTTTGGTGGTGCGTGTACTATAGGTCAAGTAAAAGAAAGGGATCAAATACACATCATAGAGGCAGTCTCAATTCTTGAAGCAGATAATTGTCCACGCTGTTAGCGACCTTTTTTGTTTTCTTGACACACCTCAGTATAACGCTAATAAGTCGTTATCAGAGACGCGGTGACTTGTGCATCAATGGGATAAAATCTGGATACGCCATCTAAAAAAAAGTATATAAAGCAGTTATGTCATGAATAAGCCAGAGTAGTGCTTTGCATCTACTATGTGCTTGACGTTTTGTTTTTTTTTTTTAGTCCCAGTAATTCTGTTCACTGTAATCTGCTGTAGTCTTTGCATCGATTTCCCGATGCCTCACTTTTGACATGCCATCTCTTGCCAGTAGCAGGGGGGACAGAGGCCGATGTAGCTTAGTTGGAAGAGCACCGGACGCGATATTCAGAGGTCCCCACCATCGGCACGTTGTTTCTTCTTCTACTTTTTGTTTATTCATCTTTCCCCTAAACATTTTGCATTACTGATTATCCAAGTAAAAATTAAAAAAAAAAAAACATAAAATACAATCCCCAATGCTTTCCTTGGCCTCGCCGACTGTCGGCTTCTTTCCTTCATATATATATACAAGTGAAAAATTGCTTCATACTGTTTCCAAGTTTATTTGTAGTCGACGTTTCGGCAGG
>JAJIZL010031549.1:0-64639 GCA_023969395.1 Amblyomma maculatum | reverse complement strand
GTACCCTCAATCTTGAGAAAGGCAGGGCTCCTGCCGAAACGTCGACTACAAATAAACTTAGAAACAGTATGAAGCAATTTTTCACTTGTAGGTAACCTCTAGCAACCAAGTACGTCTATTTACTTATGCTATATATATATATCATGAAAACACACTGCTAAGCAGATAGCGATACAAAGAAGATAAATGCACAAACAGAGACACGGACAGTGCACGGACCATACACAGTGATTTTGCAGCCTTCGAAAATCTCTCGTTTTCTGTTTTCTACACTTTTCAGAGTTACACTATTAAATTGACGAGGCCTCAGCTCTCAGTTAAAATTTGCTGAATTAAAGTTAAAGATTGCGTTCTGAGTTAAAGTTTGCTCGACTAGAAATTGCGGATGGGATTGGTCGCATTGTAAATAAATAGGTTCATGCGAACGGGCGGATTATGTAAATGATGCCTTCAAAACTATTATTGCAGGACAGCCTTCACAAATGGATAAAATGAAATCCGTGCTGAGGCACTCACAATTTGGTAGTATACTATGCCAAAACCAGTATTTTACTGATCAGTCGACCCAGCCTATCAACTTGATAATGCGACGTATATTGCGGGCGATATGCGTGGAGTAAAACGCTCGGAAGCAGCATAGGAGTGCGCCCGCATCACACAGCATCAACAACCTACAAGTAGACGGTGGCCATGTTTATTTCCAATACTGCTGGATGCTTTTTTGCACATGCAACATGAATTGGATTAGTTGACTCCCGGACCAAAACTGCGTAATTATGACCTCAAAAAGGCAAAGTTATTACTGATACTTGCGATCTTAGCGAATAAGGCTATGCTGTGCAAAGCGTGTTTACCTTTTTCGAAATTTCAAACCTTCTGTAACGTAAAACCAGAAAGAACAACATCTTGAACTATTGAAGTTACTGAAAGATTTGTCTATATAATTTTAAAATCTCTAGACTGCATATGTGATCACTTTAAGTCTTTTGCCTTATATGGGATACAAGTTTGATCACGTATGTTAATTGCTGTGCAAAACACTTTACAGCGGATATTTTATATTGTTCCGGGGCGGCAAGCCGATCACGGAAGGAAACAGGACATATCTGATGGCGATGGTAGATGACGTTTAATAAATGATGGCGGACCTAACGCGAGCGCGCCTGCACACGCCATTGCCCGCTTCTTCTTCGCCCGTAACACTACCCGGGGCCACCGAGCGATCGTCTCGATCGGTGGACGAAGAAGTCAAAGTTGATCAGATTTATGACATGAAGGTGATCTTGTGCGGACCGGTGAAGAAAGAAGAGAATGAAGGTAACGGCTTGCCGCCATGATGACCAATGAACCCTGGCCCAGGAAGCTTTCGTTAACCGGTCGCCAGGATTTGATGGCTGGGTCCTAGGCACGCATCAAACGGCACAGGCGGGGGCAATGTCTTCATGTGTAGTGTTGTATCGGGTCAGTGGGTTCGTCTGGTAGTCGTCTCGGGTTGGTCGGATCCTTCGGTCAGGTCTTTCATGCGCTGTGTCTTGTGATGTGTCCTTGAACATGTTATGGCGTCTCAGGTCGGTGGGATCCTAAAGTTGGGCTACTTGTGTTTCTTCGTGTCTCTTGGTCAGGGCGGCGGACTGGGCGGGGGTGGAGAACGGCAATGTGGCGTCGGGTCCGGCAGGCTGGGGAACAGCCTGGTGATGCGTCGTCCGAGGAACCCGCTGGCGACGGTGCAAGAGGACACAGGGTGCCGAAGCTCCGGGACAGGATGACGAGTGATGATGATGTACCCAGCGCCTCCAACCAAAATGTTGCGGGGCCGCAAGCCGATGACGAAAGGAAACAGGACATGATTGATGGCGATGGTAGATGACGTTTAATGAATGATGGCGGACCTAGCGCGAGCGCGCCTGCCAGTGCCATTGCCCGCTTCTTCTTCTTCGCCCGTAAAAATATTTACATGAGCACTTGCGAACGCAATAAATGTTAACTTCTGTGTGCTCGCTCCCTTTAATGCCGTAATATTGTAGACAAAATAAAGTCATTTATCTGCTTGAGCAACAAAAATTGTTTCCTCCCGCGGAAATTCGCATATTTGTAAGACGTAAAAGCATCCCTGAAGAGCCATGTGAAAAAATAGTTAATATCTATGAATCTGCTTTCCTTGATAGCAATTTTTTGCATGCCCAGCTCGTCACAAGGCCCATTCTGTGGCGTTATAAAGCGTCGTGAAGATTTTACACAGATGTTCTTTTCATTATCAGACACAGTGCCTTCATCACAGAGAGATTAGGTGTCTCCATAAAAACACTTCTTGCACGATGTCCGAGAACAAATATTCTTCTGAGAACTGTTTCATGATCTTCCTAGCTGACAAAGTTTTTCATAAACTAACTCATTAGTGTTTTCACTCATAGATTTCTTTTCGAGTTGTTCTGGTGGGTAATGTTTCACATTTACCAGTGTTAAAACTAGAGAGTGAATGCCGCTGGTACATGATCCCAATGACTCTGCTATTGAACATCCTGCCTACTAGCTACATCAGAATCTTCACAAACAGCAGTAGTGGTTACCACAAATGCTACCCCTTACAATGAAATAAAATATATTGATTACACCACGCGTCAATTGTAAATTTAAAATAGCAGTGAAAGAAATCTCAGTTAAGCCCACTAAAACGCTTTTAAAATGCTCGACCTTGTTTTAGAGGTTTGCTTTCTATAGTAATTTCCTCCTCCGCATCCTGCTTCTCACCCTCAAGCGAATCGTATGCGTCTAACAGCCGACCAATCTTCTCTCCAGTGTTTTGGAAAATTTTATATTGCGCGCTTGAATAGATAGAAATCATATCGGCATTGCGTGCGTGTAGGTGGAGGCCGTAATTGCGCCAGACTGCCTTGTAAACATCAGGAATGCCTTGTCGCCTGCACAGAAACACGTTTACACATGAAGGGTGGATTACTGCCTTTACATGCAAAATGCAGGCGATGCTCTCCTCACTAAGTATATATTCTGAACATTTAGACTGGCACTAACGACAGCTTGTGCGTCTAGTGTTGTATATCACCCGTTCTAAGGAACTAATTACATTCGAGCACGCAACAATGCACGTCGTTGTAATTTCTCTTTCGTGGGATAGCTGTACCTAAAATGTCGGCCCCGCAGAGCTATTCCTCGTGTTTGTCAATCTGCTCAAATAAGATGAGTCGGGCTAATACCATATGAATGTTGCGTTCTCAGCGGAAACGATTCCAAGGGCCTCGACTACTCATCGTAATCAGCAGCATGGCTATATCCACTGCAGGGCTAAGACCTCTTCCATATTACTCTAACTAACCCAGCCCTGTGCTAGCGTCATTAACTTGCCCGCTGCGAACTTCTTGACCTCATCTACCTACCTAACTTTCTGCCTCCCCCTGTTATACGTATGGATTCACATCGAATCCAGTTTGTTACCCTAAGCGACAATCGGTTAACCTCTCTTCACAATACATGCTCTACCCATGCCTATTTCATTTTTCATGCTTTTTATTAGAATGTCATAACCTCGAATTATTTCTACGATTTACTCTGCACGTTTCCTATACCTTAACGTTACACCTATCATTTTTCTTTTCATAGCCATCTGCGTTGTCCTAAAGTTAAATAGAACCTATTTCGTTAGCCTCCACTTTTCAGCCCAATGGGTGAGTACAGGTAATGTGCGACTGTTGTGTACTTTCCTTTTGGGCGTCGACTACAGATACCTTCTTAGAAATTGCAATAAAACAAAGCAGATTTACGTCTCACAAAATGTTTGAGTTTCTTATATGATGTTAACGATGCATGCAAAAATGTGGCTATCGAGCGCCAAGCACAAAATATTGTCATCCTTAGGGTAATTACAGTACTAATTCAAAAACATTTGTGCTGTTTTAATCATCCAATTCATTTTCACATCAATATGTTTACCCTCGTTTATGAATTTGTCATTATAATGCGCCACAAGTATAACTTGGCGAACATTTTGCTTCATATTTCAAGCAATTATGAAGGGAATAATATTTTTTTCCCACTGTCCTAGAAAAGCCTGATTGCAATACATCATACAACGCATGACATAGTGCATAACCTTCATAAGAGAGCTTAGCTTGCATGTTAAGAAAGTTAAACACATTTATTTAGTTATGATCAAATGTGATGTCTATTTTTCCATCTGTTTGCCTACAGAGATGCAACAGAATGGCACTCACTTGAAAAACACTTTTCTTCTCACCACCACCACACTCCGAAAATGGGACTGGGTTATATCACGGAACAACACATCCACATTATCGTTAAGTTCTTTGGAACACATGAACACTTTAATGCGTTTTGAATGAAACAACGCAGCTTATATGACAGGAGTTCTCAGTTATTTGTTGTGCATCGTCTTTTTAAAGTTCAGGCATAAAATCACCTTTCCAAGGCATAGAAAGGCTTAGTTCGTAAGCCTACGCTAAGTATGTGAATTTGTGTGGAAACAATTATTTCTAACTTGCCCTTCCTTCTTTCTACCTCATGGTGTCAGTAGTGGCAATTTGTCTCTTATACATTTTCAGTTAGCACTTCCTTCATTTAATTCATGTTCAGTATTATATGGCATATATAAAAACAACTCTTTAAGAGATTTTGATAAGAAACAATGTTTTGGTTTGAGTTGTCACCAAATACAACGAGAAATATATTTTTACGGCAGAGCTTTCGCCTTAATAAATGCCAAATGCACGCTGTCTTTAAAGATCACACTCATCAGCGATTTGTAGCCTCATGGTTACCAAAGCAGTTTCTGATTAAGTCACATTGAGCTAATTTGTAGAAGCATATACAACCCACCTTCCAATACTTCGCCTAAGTTGCCATTGCAAAAATGTAATATCTCACATGAAGGATATATCTGGACATTATATTTTCGCTGTTTTGCAGCCGCATTTACATGGGTCTCTCTTCGACAAGGAGGCTATGGTTCATGTAAAGAGCCATGGAAGAATAACCCTTATAACCAAAACCAACTAGCCCAGCAGCAAGTGCTTTTAAGCATAACACTCATAAAAGTTTGACTTTGAATAAATTGTTATGTATTTTACTTCTAACATGGGAATCGTTATAACATAACTTAAAATATTCCAGACAGATTCAGTGGTCACAGATTTCTCTTATTATAGAAACGAAAAAGTATTTAGACATTTAGTAAGTTTTGATCACATACTTAAATTTTTAATAGTAAGCTGCGCACCGAATGTTTCGAACTAAAGTGCTAATAATATTTAACGAAGCGTTTGAATGTGAACTCGTAAAAGTTAGATTATTGATAAAAGATCTTTTCATCCAAATTATGTCTGAGTACCAATCTTCAGTAAACGTTAACATATTTATATAAAAACGCTTCTAAAAGGCTTGAAAAGTACAACCATAAAAGACATAAAATTATTCAAACATCTACGACTTGCCGGGAAGGTTGGAATAGGGCAATTTAAAAGATCCAGGTTAACAAACGTTGAATGAGCACTTACTGTAATCGAATTCTCCAGTCATATTTCCCTCTGCAGAAAATAAGATAAAAAGCAGTGTTGTTTTCAAGACCTAGCATGTGCGCGAGATCTGGTAAGGCAATCGTTTCACTGAGAAAATGAAATATTTCAACATGATAACATTAGCACTGATCAAATAAAGTGCCTAAAAAAGCGAAACTCGAACTCTGCACAGGGATATGATAAAGACTCATGTTGCAATTTTCTAGATTTAGAGGTAACACCTGTTAGTATTTTTGTATACTAATTATCACCTAAATGAGCTATGTTGATGAGACCTATCTCGTTAATCATTGTTGTTTGAAGCAGTACTGTAGCCGATACTAGAGGGGTGTAACAAAACTGTCGTCAATATGCTAACTTCATTCATAAATATTCACTCACAGTTCGTTCAGCTAATAAAACAGAAGAGAGGTCTCGTCAGGTATTTCGGATAATCCTTCAAGGTGAAGCATGTTTACAATAAGCGAGTAATTGCTTATTAGCATCCAGAAAAACTCAACTATACGGCCACAAAAGAAAGCTATACGCATTCCTCAGAGAGTTCACAGTTATAGAAAAATTTGTGCTGGTCCTGGAACTAAAATATTTCAGAGTATCAATCCAGGTTAAACGCTAACATATCTATATGAAAACGCTTACAAAAGGAGGTAAAAGTACCACCATAGAACACATAAAATTATTCAAACATCTATCTATGATTTGCCGGCCAGGTTAGAATAGGGCATTTTAAAAAGATCGAGATTAACGGAAGTTGAATGACCACTTACCGTAATCGCAATCATCAGTCGTGTTTCCCTCTGCAGAAAGTAAGATAAAAGAGCAGTGTTGCTTTCAAGACTTAGCATGTACGGCTTTCAAGACCTAGCATGTACGCGAGATCTGGTAAGGCTACCGGTTTCACTGAGAAAATGGAATATTTCAACATGATAACATTAGCACTAATCAAATCAAGTGCCTAAAAAAGCGAAACTCAAACTCAGCACCGGGGTATGATGAAGACGCTGGTTGCAATTTTTTAGGTTCCGACCTAACACCTGTTAATGTTTTGCATATGAATTATCACTTGATATAGCTATGATGATAAAACCTATCCCGTCGTGCATGTTTGTTTAAAGCGATACTGAAGCCTATACTACAGGGGTGTCAAAAAACTATCGACAATAGGCTAACTTCACTTATAATTATTCCCTCATGACTCGTGTAGCTAATAAAACAGAAGAGAAAACAGAACAGGTGAAGCGTATTGTTACTATGAACACGTAATTACTTAGCATGCACAAAAACGAAGCCGTACAGCCACAGATGAAAGCTATACGCATTCCTCAGAAAATTCAGAGTTATAAAAAAATTTGTACTAGTCCTAGCATCTAATCCGAGACCATCTCCTTTCTAAGCAGTCGCTTCACCAATTGAGCTAATAAGGGCAGCAACAGACCAGACGTTAATGTGAGAGGAAATTGATCAATGACTCAAAGTGGGAACGGTTTGACCACTAATTCCCACTTCTAGGTATTCCTGAATCTCGCGTGTATTTTCAATAACTACTAGTGGTCAGTAACTCTCCCTGCTATCTCCTTGCCTTTTTGTCATTTCTGTGGTTTTGTTCTTTACGATGTCCAGGCAACTGTCCTACGACCGTTATGCATTTTTGATCTTCTGACTTATTCTTGCCTATTGTAATACACTTAAATTCAGCACTTACCACTTAAAACTGGACTGATTTAATACACCTAATCAGAAACTAAATATAGGTGCGGAAAAATAAAGGATTTTGCAAAACATTGCTAGGCTTCGCCATAACTGCTATTATTTGTACTGAACAGGTGGCGCAGACTGCAACACTTCCTCGACAGCGCTGAGCAGCAGTGTTAGAGTTGTGCTTTACTCTGTTGTCAAATTAAATATACTGAAGTGGGTTACGACAGGACCCATCCATTTTTCATTATTCCTTTGTGCATCGCTCAAATAAAGTTTTACATTCGAGCTAATTGTTTGCTTGCTTGTACACTATGGTGAAGGGTTTTGTATGGGGGTCTGTATGTCATATGTTTCGCTACAATATTCCGAGCAGTTCCATTTCCTTAAGTATGAACGTACACGTAACAGGGCGCGGGCTTTCAGTACTCACCAGTTGTTGCCCACTCTATTGTTGATGGAAGAGAAAAAATTTATAACGAAAACGTTAAGGTATTATCAGCATGGTCACCATACCAGAACCATTTTTTTGATAAAAGTTTTCCACTGTAACAATTTTATTTTGTAAATTCCCCCTTTGTGCGTATCATGTTTTATAAAACGAGGCAGAGAGGTTCGTGTTCATCTGAGTTTGCCATTTTTATCCCAGCAGATGCAGTGAGTGCAAAATAGGTTTAACACTATGGCTGAAGTCTTCGAACATAGCAAGAATAACATAACCTTGTTTAAAGATATTAGCATCGATTCATTGTTAACTGTCTCGGACAATACATAAAATTTCTAATATGCTCAGGCCAATATATTAAAATTTTTATTCTTTGAAACTATGTTGTGGCTTTTACTGGTGGCACTGTCTTCTAATCCTTCCCAACAGGAGGATATTAATACAGTGGTGGATAGAGTGAAGTCTGAGCTTCTGCAGCAGCACCGCATATTGCAGAAATTTATCTGCTTCATATTTCCTAAATTAATTTCGAAACAATGTTAAGGTGGTTTTAAATAATGTGCGGGGATCACTGAGTACACTTCGGAAAATACGGGCGCGCCTATATATACATGCCAGGCTTTCTACAGTGTGCGACACTCACAAACAAGGCATCAATGTTCTTTGTAATCTCAAATGCAATCGGCATCTTCCAGAATTTTTCTGTGCCTGCTTGATTATGCCAAGCCATTGTGATGTGGCTTGTTCCTCAATTACCATATAGCGCACAGTCTTTTGCACATCATCATAAAACACTACACGTTGCACAGATTCCTTTTCTTCAAGAGGATACAAATTCTTCAGACTGAATTATGGTTTCTTTTCGTGGCTTCACGACTGAAAAATAATATTTAGCTTATTATATTCCCAAAGGACTTTTCTGGCAGAAATTAGTGATTGGGCTGCAGGAGAATGAACTTTTAAAAGGAAAAAATTCCTAGACATATCATCATGACCAAATATCCGCCATGGCTAACAAGCGAACTATCGGCTGAAGTACTGTGCGACAGTTTAAGTATCAAGCGATGCCCTATTGCGGTCAATGAGCGTAGCCACATACACGCTCCGCCGTCGAAAGAGAGAGAGAGAGAAAAAACTATTTCAAAAATAAAAATAAAAAATTAAAACAAAAATGGGAGGGGGGCAGTGAGTGGAGTCTTCATTTCAAGACCCCAGTGGCCTGGGCTGCCGCTCTTGCCTGAGTTGCCAGCCTACGCTGGGTCTCTAGATCATAGCATAGCAGAGTGGTCTCCCACTGCGCCTCCGAATGGTGCATGTTTATGTGTGGAGGTTTGGGGCCTGTGCACCCCCATGTGACGTGGTAGGCGGTGGGCTGGTCGTTGCACCAAGGGCATATGTCTGTGTAGTGTTCTGGGAACATTATGTTGTATTGATGTAGGTTGGGGTAAGTGTTGGTTTGGAGCTGTCTCCATTCCCGCGTTTCTTGTGCATTTAGTCCCCTGTGTGGAGGGGGATAAATCATACGTTTTTCTCGTAGGTACTTAAGTCGCACGCCGTAAGTCGCTGGGACAGGAATGCTGGTTGTGAGATCGGGATTGGTGGCCGCTCGGACTGTGTGACCTCGAGCTAGCCTATCCGCGACCTCATTAACTTCCAATCCAGAGTGCCCCGGAACCCAAGTCATCTTATGTTTGAGCAGTGAGTTTGTAGCCAATGCGTTAGTTGTAAAGCGAGCTAATTTTGTTGGTATTCTGCTTGCAAGAAGAAGCCGACACGCCGCTTGTGAGTTGATGATTACGTAAAGCTCTCGATTGGTCGCGTCTCCGTAGGTAATGGCCAGCCCGATCGCCGCCACTTCCGCTTCTGTGATAGTACAGTGCGGGATGTACATGCTGGAGACTTCTGTGAACGAAGAGCCCATTACTACGGCTGCTGCTATGTTCGATGCATGCTCGTATAGACCGGCATCCACGTAGACAGTTCTCGGACTGCGTTCCACTGCACGCTTAAGATAATTCACTCGGGCGTGTCTTCTGAATTCGTTGTGGACTGGAGAAATGTTCTTTGAGAGCGGGGCCACATATACTCTTGCCCGGTATGGAACAGGAATGATAGTTGCTGACTGTACAGCTTGCACGTCCGAATTATAGCCAACGCGCTCGAGAATGAGCCGGCCTGTCTCAGTTGACAGAAGGCGTTCCTTTTGGGACAGGAGGACAGCTTCTTGAATTTCTTCAAATGTGTTGTGCAGTCCAAGAGCTTCCAATTTGACGTTGGAGGTGTATGGTGGGAGGCCTAACGCGTTCCTGTAAGCTGCACGTACCATTGCGTTTACTTTGTTGAGATCTCTTCGGAGCAGGGTGAGGTAAGGTAGTCCATAGGAGAGGCGATGGATTATCAGCGCCTGCACCAGACGGATCGTGTCTTCTTCCCGCATGCCTTTCCTGTTTCTGGCCACCCGGCGGATCATTTTAGAGATCTGCTGTGTTGTATTCTTGAGGAGGTGGAGCACGTGGTCCACTTTTCTATTGCTTTGGAGCCAGAAACCCAGGATTCGTATGAGTGGCACATACCGGATTGGGACCCCATGCAGGAGGATGCTAAGATTGCCTGGTGATGTATAGTGGTACCCACGTATGCGGATGACTTCAGATTTATCTGGGGAGCATTGGAGCCCGTATCGAAAGGCCTCTGTTTCCACGCAGGTTGCGGCTGCTTGAAGTGTTTCTTCTTTCAGACCTAGAGAGCCGGTGGCGGTCCAGATCGTAATGTCATCAGCATACAGGGTGTATCCAATGTTCGGAACCTGTTGCAGAGCCCTTGCGATTCTAATCATGGCGATGCTGAAGAGGAGCGGGGAGGTGACCGATCCCTGTGGCGTGCCCTTGTTTGGCATGTCATGAAGATCCGATCTCATGTCACCCATTCCTATCGTTGCCGTTCGGTTGGACAAAAAATTCTTGACGAATCGGAAGGCGCGTTCGCCGCAGTTTAGGTTATTGAGATCGGAGAGGATTGCCTCGTGAGACGCGTTATCAAACGCGTCTTTTAAATCTAGCACCATAATGAGGTGCTCGCCTCCTCTCGGAATGTTAGAAAATACCTCCTCTTTGAGGAGAAGAAAGCGTCTTGAGTGGACAGGCCCGATCTGAAGACGATCATGGAGGGTTGGAAGAGGCCGTTATCTTCTATGTAGTGTTGAAGTCGCGTCTGGATGACTCGCTCGGAGAGCTTGCCCAGGCACGAGGTGAGTGACATGGGTTGTAGCATTTCGACCGCCGGCTTCTTGCCCGGTTTCGGAATTACGATTATCTCCGAGCGATTCCACTCACAGGGAATTTCATTCTTCTGCCACAGCGAGTCGTTCAGATACTTGGTGAGGTCGCTGATTTGTGCCTTGCTGAAGTTGCGGATCATGGCGTTGCTGATCTTGTCCGTTCCCGCCGCCGTGTTGCGGGTGCATGATCGAACTGCAGCATACACCTCGGCTTCAGAAATGGGAGCATAGAGTGCCGGATTTCTCTCGCCCTGGTAGGTCAAAGAGCAAGGTGGAGCTGGGCTGGTGCCGATGTATCTGTCCTTAAAAGCCTGAAGCAACGTGGCGTCGTCCCCTGGAAAAAGGTGAGCAATACGCTTCAGGGTCCGTGTAGATGCGGATTTTGATTTAGAGGGGTCAATGAGGTTCCGCAGGATTGTCCAAGTACGGGACGTTTCCAGCGTTCCTCTCAATGACTCACGAAATTGTTGCCAATTTTGTTGTGCTAGGTTGGTGGCATATGTCTGGGCTTCCTCCGTGAGCTGCTCAATTCGCAGACGGAGAAGTCTATTTAGGCGCTGTCTTTTCCATCGCCTCACAAGGCGGCTGCGCTCCTGCCATAGCTTGAGAAGATGGCGGTCTACCTTTGGGGTTTCCAGTGTGCGTTGTATTATTTCGGTGACTTTCTTGTGTGCTTGTCTGATGTCTTCGCTCCAGTCCTGTATGGACTGAATTGTACCTGATGGGACGTATGCGTTGCGGAATTTGGGCAAATCGTTCATGTGGGCAGCGCCCACATCCCTCCGGATTTTGGTAGATGATATGGATGCGCTTAGTACCCAGTGGTCACTTCCCAGTGTTTCTTCTAGGTTCGTCCATGTAGCCTCAGCAACGTTCTTGATCAGGGTGAGGTCCGGGCAGGAGTCATGGGTAACGCTGTTGCCTTCCCTTGTCGGATATAGAGGGTCGGTGAGGAGTTCCAAGCCGAGGGCGTCTATTGCTCGCGCAACTGTCACTCCTCTGGCTGAGTTTGACTGGTACCCCCAGTCCCGGTGGGGCGCGTTAAAGTCGCCGACCACGATAAGCTGATTTGCTTGCGCCAGGTGGGTGGCTTCGGAAAGGAGGTTGGTGAAGTCGGCCTTTGCGGGTCGTGGCGGCTTGTATATGTTGATGACGAATGTACTCTTTCGGCCTCATTTGTTAGGCACTATTTCTATCTCTAAGTGCTCAACGTCCGGTTCGGATAAGGAGTGCTCGATTACAGTAATGGCGTTTGCGACGAAGATTGCAACCGACGGCTTGTGGGGTTGGCGGACTGTGTAGTAGCCGTCTAGCTATGTCTAGATAATGTCAGGTTTGATGAGGGCGGTGCAGAAATATTGTTTCAGCAAACCCTGTTTTCGTCTAAAACCCCTACAGTTCCATTGCCAGATTTCTATGTGTTTGATCTTTGGGCTACGGTGTGGGGTACCAACGGGGAAGGGACGCGAGGCCACCTGACTGCTAAGGCCCATACTGAGTTCGAGCGCGGATTTTGTCCGAACGTTCGTGAAAAACAGAGCACGACTCATGTCTTGCATGATGATTCGACGGGAGACCGGCGGCAGCACAGGGGGCACACTTAACGTTGGGGTCCCGGACGGAGCGAGGGCAAGCCGCCAAAGCTTGTGACTCCGCACAACGGGTACAACACGTCTTCGAAGGATCACTCTTGAGCTTGCATTTCTTCAAAGCGTGGCCATACTGCGCACAAAAAGTGCACAGCGGAACATGCAGGTCCTCACGGACCTCGACGGAAGTCCAACTGATGGTTACACGACGCGCCGCACAGAGACGGGCAAAAGCGGGTGGGTCCGTTTCAATAACATGAACAAACTGTCCGGAGCGCTGAGCAAAAGAGAGCCTGACCTTACAGGAAGAAGGGTCCAGATGAAAAGCGTAGTTCCGATGATTTAGTTCCGCTATGAGCTCTTCTGGCCTTATATCGAGGTCAACCCCAGTCAGTCGTACGTGCGGATTCCGCTGCTTGGGGATTTGGACGTTCACGGAGTTCCGCGTTGCCTCGATCCGTGAGATTGCGGACTTCAGACGGTCGAGGTCCTCAGGGTACCTGGAGGTAACCGTCAGGGCGCGACGATAGGCCCTGAGAGTACCAGCTCTGATTCTCTCAGCTTCCGGATCGATGTTCGCCTTGAGCAGAGCCGCCACCTCGCTGTCAACGTTGTCCAAGGGTGCAACAAAAGTTAGGAACATCTGGTGCAGCTGAGGATCCGGGCAGGAGTCTCCAGACTGAGGAGGCCTGAACGGATGAGAGGTCGCAGCAGGAGCTGCAACCTGTTGATGAGATTCTGAAACGCCGCTCAACGTGGCAGCATACGTCCGAGGGACCTGGGGTTGCCGCCTCGCGTCGCAGAGGTCCGCCGCAGTAGTGGTGTCCAGGGTAGTCCCGCAAGCAAGCCGCATTCGGAGGACATTCAGCACATGCTCTCACGCCGCCAAAGACGTCCGGAGCGTTTCTGAATGACTCAGCTCAACGACTGCACACACAAAGAAGTGCGCAGTGTGTCGGTACAGGGCACAGACCAGAGGCAAAAGGACTGCCCTGGTTCCGGGACCAATCTTGTTATATTTGTCCAGAATTGCCGCAACGATCTGCTCATGGACCCTCATGGCATCCGTGTCTGTGCCAAGCTCCAAGCAGTTAGATTGCGGCGACTCCGAGTCCGCAGTTGTCCGCGGCGGAAGGCCCAGGAGCCCCGAAAGCTCAGAGATGCCGGGTTCAAATGGAGACTGGCGGAGGTGGAGGCAGGGTGGGACTCACGAAGCGCACCAGGAGGTGCAAGGACGTCGGGGTGGTACTAAGTCTGGTCCGCGGCGGTGTTATGTGCCGCCCGAAATGAGGACGCGTCGCACATAGACGGTGGGCTGCCTGGAGCAGCCTCGTCGGCCATGGCCAAGCAGGCAGCCGGTAGGCCTAACCAGCTAGCAGCCAGAGACCAGAAAGGGCAAAAAACCGATCCAAGGGCACGGCCCGCCAGGAAGGAGGCCACTCGGAGATCCTCCCAGGTCTTACCGGGCTCCTCCGAGTAACATGGGTACCAAGACACCCGGAAATTAATATAAAAGCGAAGTAGCAAGAGCAACGAAAAGAACGCCTGTCAGCCAGCCATCTTCGTTTTCCTTCTGAGTCGATATAGAGAATCTTGATAACGAGGCCGCTGGACTAGTTTCTCTCCCGGCAGAATACGTCACTACTGTGAATAGGCGGTAAAACATTCGTCAAATGAATCTGCGCGTATGGGCTTGAGTAAAGTGAAGAGGGAGGACTTAGGCAAAGTGACGAATGTAGAAGGGACTTGATTCCGGTCTTGGCTCTCAGCTTTATCTGCTGCGACATTACGCCCATCCGTAGCCGTGACGTAAGCTCGTTGGTTGGACTGCCTTTGTTGAGATGTCGGTGGTGATGAATTTGGGGGCCACCGTATCACAGCGTCTTCCACATGACGTCGCGTGAATAGCTACTTGGAGTTCTAGTCTAACCAGTTCTTGATCACGCGCTATGTGACATACAGCTGGTTTGCGCAGCTGATAACTGCTGCTCGACAGTCAAAGAATATCAGTTAGAGTCAAAGGGGAAACATTCGATCTAGCCGATTTCTATTGTCGCAACAACGGGCAAATGAAGCGAAATAAAGGAATGTTCACGCGGCACAGTAGAAAGACGGAAGCAGCGATGTATGAATGTTGAAAATAACTGTTGATTTGCAGATATTTAGAGGCAACACGCCAAATAGATTATGTTTTCTTTACTATTGCGCAAATAAGACAGCACTTTCTTTACTCACCAGTTGTGGTAGACACTGTTGTTGATGAACCTGCAGAAAAATATTAGCAAAATGAATTGAAAATATATTTAAAGGTATCTCATCACTGACCACGGTAGCAAAAAATAAGCATATAATTAAGCATTTGCGCTATCAAAAAGCTAGGTGTTAAATTCCGCCCATTTGCTTGTTCTGAATTGAAAACTGCATGAAGAGATCCCCATTCATCTAAGGTGACCCTTTCTTGCATCATAAATATAAACAAATAGCAAATTTATTGTGATAATATGGTTGAGTCTTGTGGTTCCGTTTATTGTTGTCCACAACGAGCAAGAATCCACATTTATAAGGACATTTTTCATATTCGGCTGACAACAACATTTGT
Organism: Amblyomma maculatum; assembly: GCA_023969395.1. Lineage (NCBI taxonomy): Eukaryota > Metazoa > Arthropoda > Arachnida > Ixodida > Ixodidae > Amblyomma > Amblyomma maculatum. The sequence continues at coordinate 49,488 of JAJIZL010031549.1, read as the reverse complement.
CAGTCATTACTTATACCAAACACGGGAAGTATTTTGTTCTAATTAAACCCACCAGAAGAATTGTATTCAACTGTGTAGAAATTGGAATCACGTTTCCTGCGAGTGAACTGCATATTGTCCCGATATATTTTTCTACTAAGTTGACCATATCAGCATCACTAATAAAAAGAAATTTAGCCTCATGTGCCAAACTCTAAATACAACATTTGGAGAAATTTGGCCTCCAAACATGCCTCAGCTTTCTTTGTACAGGTAAAGTTCGTAACCAAGAAACACGTCAATATTTTGTTTCTTATTTTAAGGGTGCATCTTGGAATATGAAAGGTCTCCAGTGTTTGTATAAATTGAAAGAAATTTTTATTTTAGGAACTTTGCAAGTCACCTAAAGGCAGACCATTCTTCTACTTTTGTACATAATCGCCGTGCAGTCTATGCATTGTTTCCAGACGCTGGGGAAGTATTTTTATGCCCATCTCATACCTACTCGCTGCCATGCCGTTGAGGAAGCGTTTGACCGCATTTTTTACTTCGTCATCATCGGTGAATTGGCTTCCAGCGATGGTTGGTTCGTGGGATTTTACGTCCGAAAGCGACTCAGGCTATGAGAGATGCCTTAGTGGAGGACTCCGGAAATTTCGACCACCTGGGGTTCTTTAACGTGCACTGATATCGCACGGCAGACGGGCATCCTTCCAGCGAGATGTTCTTCTAGCTTTGGAAACAAGTCGTCACTTGGAGCCGTAGGGGGGGGGGGGAGCGTTGGCTTAGAAGAGACTCACGCCCTTGCTTACAGCTCTTTTGCGGTTTTGAGTCGCCTGTCTGAGTTTCTTTAGGGTCTCACAATATCTGTCCGTGTTTACTGTGGTGCCAGGAGCCATAAAGTCTACCAACAATACATCTTTTTGATCCCAAGACACAGTTGCCATGACTTTGTCGGCAGAGGAATGCCGCCACTAACGTGATTCCTGTTTGGTCTCAGGAGTGAAGCAGAATACCCAGCTTTCGTCACCCGTTACAATGGAATACAAAAACGTTTCCTTTTCATTTCCATACCCCTGAAGAAATACGCGAGAGGAGTCAACGCATTGCCGTTGATGGTCTTCTGTGAGTATTCGTGGAACCCATCTTGCGCACACCTTCCGGTAATTTAACTTTGCTGTCAAAATGTTATGAGTAGTGCTTCTAAAAATGCCAGGAAACAAAAATGCGGAATTCGGCGAGAGTGCACCTACAATCTTGCCCCACATTCTTAGACCTTCGCGAAAAGCTGCGAACTCCCTACACCACTTGCGGACGTTTTTAACATCCATGCACAACTCTCTGTACACTTCTGTCAACTGGCAATAAATTTCGATTGGCTGAACGCCTTTTGCGTTGGAATAACTGCGCAAGCTTCGCACCTTGTGGTAGCAACTAACGAGAGCTCCATTTCAAATAGCTGCCGAGCTAAGACTGATAGTCCATTTGGCGCTGAGTCATGGCTTGTTTGGAAGACGGGGCCCAATGAATACGGTAGTACGGCATGCCGCCACGCAAATAGTTTCCCTGCGGTCGCAGCCCTTTGTAGAACTTACTTTTGGGACTAACCTCGTATAATTATTCGGGTGCTTCCTTGATTACCGATGAGAGTTCGATATTCCCATTTTAATCAATAATTACGCAGCATACAGGTATTTCCATATCACTATGAATATGCAACACGTTCCAAATATATTTTTTTTTTTCAATAAATGTATAAACATGCTTCCCAGTACATGTGAGCGGTGTTTCAGTTTGCGTGCGCTGAAAAATAAAACAATTACATTTTAGGCACAGTAATAAACTATTCTCGTAGAAAGTAGTTGATTCAGTGAGAAAAATATGCTATTTTCTAGAAGAGTAAATTCCTATTATTACTGGCTTGTGTAGAATGACGGCCATAGCGAACCAGGAAATGATCATTGCTCAATAACTGTGCCACAGTTGGAATGTAAGCCGATGCATTAATGCCTTCGAAGCGTGTTACCTGTAATGGGCTCTGCCAACCCCCAGCACAGCGCCTATCATGACGTCGGTCGAATAACCATTTGGCATTGAATTTAGTTTGACGAGAATACGTTCCCTCACTTTATTACTGCACAGGCATTCTGCGCAGCTGGTATCTGCTACATCACAGATAATATAGGTCAGTTAGAGAACTACAGAAAACATTGGGCAGAGCTGCTTTCTATCGGAAATAGGACGGTCCTAATGGAGCGAGATTTGGCCATGTTTCCCGACATATTGTAAAACGTAAGCAGCATTGTGTGCATGTAGAAGATAATGAACAACGACTCGATATAAAGCGTGATGCGCGTAAAGATCGAACCTGCCTGCAGTCCATTACTTTGGAATGGCATTGCTCCAGTTTGGAATAATTGAATGCATCTGAATAAGAAATTTCCTCGAGGGTTACTGCATGCTCCATGCTACGGAAACATGGACTTTAATAAGCAATGCCGAAAGTTGGGCAAGTTGGTTAACGTTCATGATGGAATAGCGCTTGTCCGTGTCTTCCTACCGCCCTTCGTGTACTCTTTCGCGCTATTTTCCATTATGAACGTTAATAAGCCTCTTTAATTTCTCTCAAAGTTTAAGTTAAGCTTTGAAGCCCCGAGCAGAAATATCGTTCTTAAATGAAAATATCTGTCGTGCCGTGGCCTTGTACAACGATCGTGTGGCTGTCTCGATTTGAAGAATAAATAACCTTCCAGTTGCAAACTGCAGTTCAATTCTGACAAGAACCTTCTCATTTTTTCTGAAAAGCAACGTTCCAAGTTTTCCTATTGCATACATTGCGAACTGAAGCTATTTACAATTTGTTTACGCATGACTGACGTCTTTTTCGTTAATATATGTACTTGAAAGCGGAGGAAACGAAATACATTGTGCGCAATAATGAACAGAGAGCGAGATCTAAAGACATTCTGCTTATGAACGCAAAAAGTGATAGTAAGTCAATGTTATATCTACTAAATATTTTTGCTCTGCTTCAATGTTGAACGAAGACCTTTTGAGGGAATTCTCAGAAAACAAAATGGAATGAAGTCAAACTATGAGGAATAACACGGAATGAAGCAGATAAGACTATCCCTCGATCTTCTTTATTTTCACTGCAGTCACAAAATCACCACGGCTTCTAAAATCTTAAACACCTCGCAGTACCTTCGAAGGCTACCGTGCATGAATGAATTGCAATTTGATGCTTGCTCGTACACGAGCTATAATGCATATCTAGCTGTATTACGTTTTGTGAAAGCCACTCGTATTAGCTACCCGATATGCTGAGCGGGCCTAGCTATATCGACTGAATTCAGAGTTTTGTTTGGCAAAGACAAATACAAAACCTATTAAAGGCATGTGCATATATTAAAATTTCTAATGTTTCTCTATCGACATCGAGATTATTGATGTAGTGTAATAAATAGCAGAAAATAAATAAAATGGGTAACGTATAGAAATTTTTATTTTAAGGCACAACATGTTATTACTGACGAGGAAGAAGCGAGCAGTGGCGCAGAAACACTCGCACTGTGCCCGCTGGGATTCATTCAATCATCTCATAGTTATCGGACGTCATCTCTCTATTCTCTGTTGTTTGTGTTCATAAGTTTTACCGGCTCTGTAATATTTGGCTGGAAGTGCTGGGTAAATTATCATCACTCATCATCCTGGCTCGGAGCGTCGGCGACCTGTGTCTGCTTGTGCCTTCGGCAGGGAGTTCCATGGAGCGCATCGCCTGGCTGGTTCCCAGAATGAAGGACCCGATGCGACTTTGCGTTCTTCTGCCCCGTCCTCCACTCCGACCACAAGACATTACGAAGGAGAAACCAAATGATCCTAACGACCTGACACGCCACTCACAAGACTACAGGACACTCGAGGTCCGAATGACCTGATGCCCCCCTGCCCACACGTTGATCAGAAGACCTCACCAACCCAAGACGACACTACATGAGTACATCCCCACGCCCATGCCATGAGGGCGTACTTGGGTGTCAGCCACTGCATCTGGCAACCTGTGGCCTGGAAGCGGCATGGGCCACGCTTCACCCAAGAATCATTATGACAGCAAGCAGTTGTCTTCCTTCTTCCTCTTGTTCTTCACTCATCCAGTCAAGCCCATCGTCATGCCATGGATATCATCGATAAACGTCCTCGTCCACACTTTGTGAGAATCAGTGGATGCCACTGACGAATGTTACTGATGAGGAAGAAGTGGGCAGTGGCGCAAGAGCGCCCGCGCTAAGCCAGCTGGGATTCAATACATTATCTCTCGGTCATCAGAGGGTATTTCACTGTTCTATGTTCTTTCTGTTAATCAGCTTGCCGCCCCGTAACAATGTCATTTAGTAACTGAATTACTTCAACATGTTTTGCAGCTCAACATCTGCTCTGGAGTGGAGCTACTGCAAAGTTTTATAGTTCAACGATAGTTTCTGGCGGCCAGGCACGCACCAATTCTTCCTACACAGAAGACACTTTCTGAGACATCCTACCTTTAAAATAAAAAAACTATACAGATAACTATGCGATTGGGAATACCAGAGCACTTCCAACGAAGCTTTCTTCAAATGATATAACAACTGTATTTGTCTCAAGATGCCTTGTTTTTAATCCTTTCTGTTGAACATATATTCTCCAAATTAGGTTCTCATGCTGATCACATATCATGTAGGCACTCACCATCAAAATAACGCCGTCTTACTAAGTGCAGTGTAGACAAATGTTTTAAGCTCAAAATATTGAAAGGCGTGGAGGTTTTCTAAGATTTCTGATCTCACCATGTACAGGATCGAATTACTGGTTGTAATGCGAAATAAAAATATTAGAATACGCTTCTGCAATATATTCGTTCTTCCATTACGACGTTAGCAAGCAATGTTGGGGTTAACAGTATCCTTCTACCATTTCAGCCTTGGTCCTCGAAATTAAAGACTAAGTCGCTTCTGTGTAGTCGCCAGTCTATAATATTAAATTACTGAGAACACAAATTTTGGCCCTAGGTTCGAAAAGATTTAGACAACGCATAAAATGCATAAAATGTATAAAAGCTCTATCGTTCCACTCTGCTATGTTTTGAAGCCACAACACGATTTTGTTACGCCTAAAAAACGTGGGATCGAATCTATTGTTGACCTAATATGTTGAAACAATGAAACATTTCTGAATTTCTTTAATTCCCTTTTCTGCGAAATGTGCTTTCTGGATGTGGCCATACTGTAAATAGAGTCAATAACTCCAATACTCTATAATAAGCCACACGATCAATTTGAAAAAAAAAAAACCGTAGTATAGAATGATTGCCGAACTCACCCAGTATTGTTACCGTTGCTATACGAACGCAGACAAATAAACGTAGCCTATTGCTTACTGCATCCTCTTCGCCCTCAATGTTTGTGTGCTGTGAAATACAAGTCTGTTTTAACTAGTACAGGTGAGAGCTCGCTGGATTTAATATAAAATGATGGCGGCGATCGTGAAGAAAAAAACGTTTCTAGTAGTGTCCATATTCTTGCGATTGCTTGCATATTTATATTCGCAAATGCGAAACTAAATGTAATTCAGACCATTCATTTGATAGCTGTCGTCACACTTCTAAATCCAAGAAAAGCTCATGGTTTCCGTCTGTTAGGTTTATTTACTTGTTACGCACGGTTCGTAAAATATAAAACCGAATGTCTTTGACGTCGGCTCAAACCTTTACTGTAGTGTGCATCTATTTATTTAGTATATCTTGCAGTTTGAGACATGCCTCATAGGCAATAAATAAAACGTCGTATGAAATGTCAACTGGTTAAGGCATGCTTTGGTTCCCTAAAGCACCCAAATGTTCTGCATTGATCCTAAATACCATCGATTGTCCTTTAAACGCATACGTATTGAGATAACGCAGGACTGAAAGAGCTATGGCTTAAAAAGTTGGGGCGCGCACAATGTTAAATGTCCGAAAGAGATCGACTAATAATGTGAATGGCATAAAAATAGTCCTCTAGTAGATGACCATTTATTCAGAGGCCTGAAGCGAAAAATTGATGCATGGATTCAAGAAGCATTTATTCGTATATTTACGCATATGTCAAAATTTATCTGCATCTGAGAAACAACTACAGAAATGATCTGTGTGTTTTGACGATGCCATTTTAACTGCTGCAGTAATTAAAGCCAGTATTCATTGAAGTTCATTTCCCAGCGCCTAATGTCCACAAGTGTTCAAATAATACAGTTAGAAAAACTATACATGCTAATCAGATTATATTCCTAAACTATTGCTTAGCTTCGGATCAAACTTAGGTAATAACCGCGATAAAGTTTGGAGGTCGGCATCACGTGGGGAGCACTGAAGTAGGTGTTGGGTGTATATTTTTCTGTCAATTGGTCACCCCCGTTTTCAGCGGTGGCGCCAAGCAAAAGTTTATAAATCACCTGAATAAACGCGTAGGTGAGTGCACCGGTGAGCCAAAAGTGAGGGTGTGCGTCGAGTCTGCATAGTTGAATTTGGGTAGATATCGATTTATATTTAAGTCGGCCAAAGCAAACTGTAGGGAGCCAAAATCGGTGGTGCTGAGCCAAATTCAGTGATGGCTAGGGTGAGATTTAGATGTTAGCATCGCCTGCGTAGTCGGAGGTTTACGTTCGAGGCAGAATGCAGTTTAAATAGGCCAACGTCATTCTTAGCTATACCGGAATGAGTTGAATTAGCAGCGGGAGGTACGACGATTAGGACCTCCCATAATAGCCCGACCAATCAATGCAATGGTACAAAAATAAAGGAGGACAAGATGTTGGTAAGTGGTGGAGAGAGTATGAGCTCATACTAGCTAATATATCATGTCACTTAAGTGTATTTTGCTGCTGATGTGCAGTGGTCACGCGCTTGCTTCAAAACTGTTCCGTTGAACACCTGCATTACAGCCCCATTCATATTTCGCTCTATTCCTGCCCTACAATAACGGTGCCTCCCGCCTGAGAGGGGGGCCCTTTATTCGACACCGAAAGCAGGCTACAGGAATTTGCCCCTCCATACTCCATACCTTATGGCGCAAACCGAGTGGCCGATCGCCGGCCGGAGAGATATCTATTTATTTTTAAACATTGCTGCCGCGTCGGGTGCATAAGCTTTCCTTAGCCTCCTTTCCCTACCGTGTCATTAGCGTCTGGCACCGTCAGATAGTCGCTTGGCTGACTCGAAGAGTGCTTAATCGTATGGTGGCTGCTCAAGCTTGCTTTGCCAGCGGCAAGTGCACTCTCCTTCCACCGTAGCGCCTTCGGCGCAACAAAAAGTGGAATAAACGTGTTTTCAATAAATCTGAAGATTGAACCATTCAAACCATTAGCCAGTGAATGCAGTCCGCCCTCTTTTGCTCAGCTGTTGTGTATACAGAAATCTGCGGACTGCCAACAGGGACATTACTGTCATTTGGAGACATTACCGTCATTTCAAAAGTGCTTGCAGTTTTTCGTTAGGTTATTGAGTCCCGATTAACTGCAGGGCCCTTTGAAATGGCATCACGATTTCAATTAATGAGTACAAGATGGCTTGAGAAGATGGTGATTCGCTACGATCAACGCTGGTAAGAGACAATTCATCGCAGGACGGCTGTGTCCACACAGGTGCAAACCGCGGGAAGAAATGGCGACTTGTATATTCAGCGCCAAAGCGACAAAGCTTACTGAACGGACTGAGTGGGAATATGCGGATTGAGAGGAAAAATACAGATTAAATTTTCCACAGCCTCAGGTTATAGGTTAGAAAAATAAAAAAAAAACTTTTCAGGTATCCAGCAAGGTACTGCGGAAATGTGGGAGTAATTCATGTTCACATTGCAAATGCGTGTTCAGTAATATGAAAAACGAAGTGAGCATAATACACTTAAAATGCCAAACTGGTCTTCTTGCCAGTCTCCGGAAAACGCACATGGCAGACGCGGGAGCGCATATTGCGCTCGATCAAGGTTTAAAGCAATGAAAACACGGCCTTTTATTTAAAGCGACAGATGGAGCGTATCCGTGGGAGATAGCGCAATTACAAATAAAATGGAGACAACTGAAGAGACTTTGGCAGAGCGTGAGAAAACGCTTTCCTTTAGTGAAAATGAAGAAAACAAAGCATTTATTTATGTCCACTTTGAGCACATAAGAACCGAATGCGGCAAAATGCAGTGCGTGAAGGCAGGCGACGAAAGGAAGTAACGTGTAAGATAAATAGGTAGTTTCTCTGGTAACAGATGGATCAGACATGAAAGCATCGCGCGGATGTCAGCAGGTCTAGCATTACCTCGCTAAATCCAGGTCAAAAGCTTGTAGCACATTTAGACTGTGAGACAGGCGTGCCAAAAGCTATGCTTGGCGCGACTTATGATTCATTTTGTCCTTCGAGAAGAGCATACTACCTGCAGTTAAAAAGATGCTTATATGGGCCTGAATGCCATCTGATTCCTTGTGGGGCTACCATGATCTCATTTTCATTTTTTGTTCTCCGACGCACACTTTCTACGACAAGAGTGTGTTTGGACGATACATCATCAGTCCTGCCGCGTTCCTTGGCGCGCGTTCAAGTGTGAGACTTCTGGTTGGTCGCTTAGAATTTGACAGCTGGTGACGTCACTTCTCTGTCGACCAATCCGGTGCGCCGCTCGCGCGGACAAGTTTTGTCGACGAAAGTATGACCCATTAAAGGCTTTCGCCTTAAAACTCGTCCACACGCAAATGGCATGTGTAAAGGCGCCACAAGCGACATATAGTTGGTTTATGCAACACAATTTAACCTGCTATCTTAAGGTGAACCCCACAAAAAAACGTAGCATGAATCTTCTTGCCATTTTTCGCTCTGTGCGGAATTTAGTTGCTGAAATTAATTCTGAACATATTGCCACACCACTGACCATCTTCTGGCGCCACCAAGTGGCCGAATGTCTTGGCACGTGGCTAAGCATAATTCTCGTCTCTCTCGAGTTTTCGCTTGATTAAAAAGGGCCAGCTCGGTTGCTGTGCTGCTTGCTACGTGTTTTGGTGACATTTGGTGGAGGTGCGGGGTGGGATCCCATGTACGTTGCCCCCGAAGACGTCAGTGACGCTGCTCATGAACGCGTGGACGCGACTCCTGTCCATAAAGCCAGCCGTCGCCTGCGAGGCCTACAACCTGAGTTTGAACCGCTGTCCACCCTGCTACGAACCATGACATCCACGATGAGCAGCCAGACAAGCCAGCCTTCCAGCAACGCCCCACCGTTCATCCTTCTCGCATCGCGATCACCGCCATCATTTCATGGTGACCGGTTAGAGGATGCGGAAGACTGGTTGGCCAGTTTTGACCGTGTGGCTGCATTTAACCAATGGGACGACGAGCGGAAGCTAATGAATGTGTACTTCGCGCTGCAAGACTCGGCCAAGATGGGGTTTGAGAACCACGAGGCGTCCTTTGTCAACTGGGCAGCCTTTCGCCGTGAGTTACTTACAACATTCAGCTCGAGTGCGCGCAAAGAAAATGCAGAGATTGCAATTCGTTCAAGGTCTCAACAGTCAAATGAGAGTGTGGCCATTTTTGTCGAGGACATGACGCGACTTTTCAATCGGGCCGACCCTACAATGCCTGAGGCAACGAAGGTACGGCACCTCATGCGCGGGGTGAAGGAGCACTTGTTCGCTGGCCTCATGCCCGACCCCCCAAGAGCTGTCGCAGATTTCGCGAGAGAAGCTACCAGCATGGAACGTTCCCTGCAGGAACGGAGTACGCAATACGGCCGCCAGGCAAGCTTAGCGGCCACACCCTGCTGCGCGTCCGTGCCAGCAGCCAGGAACGAGGCATTGCGGGAGCTTGTGAGGAGCATTGTCCGCGAAGAGCTGCAAAACCTCCACTTGAATGCTCCCTCTGCAAAGAATTATTCTACCGTGGACGTCATCCGTGATGAAATTCGGCGAGTGGTGCAGCCACCACCACCAACAGCCCCAAAACCGGAGCCATGCATCATGACTTATAGTGATGGCTTACGTCAACGTGCTCCCGGGCCAGATCCATTTCGTCCCGTTGTCGGACCACCACCTCGCTACATGCGCCCCGTCGAGCAGCAACAAGATCTGCGCCCCGTCGGGCCGCAGCAATACCAGCGTCCCGCTATCAGCAAGGCGCACTTGTGGCGCACGCCCAACAAACGGCCGCTCTGTTATCACTGCGGCGAACCTGGTCACATTCTTCGCAATTGCCCATACCGGAGAATAGGCTTGAGAGGATTTCCACCAAACGCGCCTCGACCCCGCTATGGCGAAAGACCACAGGAGATTGAGGAGTTCCTGGCTGCTAACGAGATGCAGCCAACGTCACCACAACGGCGGTTGCGATCGACATCTCCGAAGCGTTTTACTTCGCCCAGTCGGTACTCTTCATCTGGGCAATTCAAAGGCACGTCCCCTCACCGGGAAAACTAAACACGGCGACCTCCGGGGGTTGGGGCCGCCGCTACGTTTCAGATTAAACAGCCTCCACCCGACGATTTGACGCGACGGCCCGAGCGGCGACGACCCGATCCGATGAACTTACCGATGTGCTGCGAACGCATTATTTCCGGGGAAATTTTTGTAACCGCCGACAGTTGTGATGTGACCGCACTTGTGGATACCGGCGCCGATTTCTCCGTCATGAGCAGCCAGCTAGCCACGACACTCCGTAAGGTTCTGACGCCTTGGTCTGGGCCAATGATGCGTACCGCCGATGGTCCTGTAATGACGCCGATTGGCATGTGCACTTGACGCATAGAGATCTGCGGTTTTACTTTTACTGGCACATTTGCCGTATTACAAGAGTGCTGCAAAGATCTGATTCTCGGCATGGATTTTCTTCAAGAGTATGGTGCTGTTATATATCTTCGGGAGCAGCTCATGGTATCGTTTTCAACCAAGCGAGCCGTTGATAGCAACACGGACTTCCGGAAAACGATGCTGCGCGTTCGTGACGACCACATAACAATCCCTCCGCGTGCGAGCAAGTTCATCACAGTCGAATGTGGTCACAGCACCGGCACGCGTGGCATTGCTGAAGCTAACATGTCACTGCTTCTAACTCGACAAGTTTGTGTAGCTCGGGGCCTTGTCGAACTTGTCCGTGGCCAAGCCAAAGTGCTAGTGACAAACTTCACATGTGAACCTCAACATTTGACGGCGAACACGACGGTCGCTTATATAGAAGAACTTGGAGAATGTGCAGGCCAGTACGCGATGGTGTGCTCTACAAGAAGAACTACGGTCCAACAGAAACTGCTTATCTACTTGTAGTACCCACAACGCTACATGACGAAGTTCTTCGTGCTTGCCACGATGACCTTTCTCCCGGCCATCTCCGGTTTTCTCGCACATTGGCACGGATACGCCGAAAGTACTACTGGCCAAGGCTAGCTGCCGTTGTGCACCGCTACGTCCGTACTTGCCGTGAGTGCCAGCGGCGGAAAACACCACCTATTAAACCAGCTGGGCTCTTACAGCCTATCGATCCCCCGAAATTCCCATTTCAACAGGTCGGCATGGACTTACTGGGCCCATTTCCGAAGTCCTCCATGGGTAACAGGTATATAGCAGTTGCCACTGACTACCTTAGCCGCTACTGTGAGACCAAGGCCATTCCCCGTGGTACCGCAGATGAAGTTGCGCATTTCTTCATTCACAACATTGTACTCCGTCATGGTGCGCCAACAGTCGTCTTAACTGACAGAGGAACCTCGTTTACGTCGGCACTCACGAGTGAGGTACTTCGACTCAGTGGCACCACCCACCGCAAGACAACAGCCTATCATCCTCAAACTAATAGACTGACTGAGCGGCTTAACAAGACAATTACCGATATGATTTCTATGTATGTAGACGATGATCATGGGAACTGGGACCGAATTCTGCCGTACATCACGTTCGCATACAACACTGCACTCCAGGAAACAACACGTTTCACTCCATTTCATTTGGTTCATGGACGCGAACCCTTGACTATGCTGGATGCCATGATTCTTCCAGATTCTGCTCCCTCCACTGTTGGAGGGGCTGACCAATTTATTCGTGACGCAGAAGCTGCACGCCAGCTTGCCCGACAGCGAATTCGGTGCCAACAAGTGCACGACGCCCAGCGCTACAGCCTGCGACACCGAGAAGTGACTTACACGCCCGGCTACAAAGTCTGGACATGGAGCCCAATACGGTTGCGAGGGCGCTCTGAAAAGCTTCTGCGGCGATACTTTGGACCTTACGAGGTGCTCCGCCGCCTCAGCGCGGTGAACTACGAAGTGCTACCACAAGGCACTGTACGCTCCTCTCGGCAGCCCAAATCTGAAATAGTTCACGTTGCCAGAATGAAGCCATATAACAATCGGTAAACGATTTCAGGGTCCAAACCAGAGCCAGAGACTTTCCCGTATAACTTGCCCCGCTTTTCTACTATTCCTCTACACTTGCGGCATCGGGTCGATGCCCCTTGGAAGGGGGGTAATGCCACACCGCTGACCATCTTCTGGCGCCACCAAGTGGCCGAATGTCTTGGCACGTGGCTAAGCGTCATTCTCGTCTCTCTCTCGAGTTTTCGCTTGATTAAAAAGGGCCAGCTCGGTTGCTGTGCTGCTTGCTACGTGTTTTGGTGACAATATTGTGAACTATATCGGCAGTTCGCTACACGGGCGCTGACAAATGAAGCGTGCGAGTGAGGTGCCTTCCGCTACCATTTGAATCTGTGTCACAGAAGAAAAGCGATATAGCGTCTGTGTAAGCATATTCTTTATCTAAAAAAAACATTCCATATAAGTTTATACCAAGGAAAATCCACTCACGACATGGTTAAATTGCAGAAGAGAGTGCATACAGTTCGGAAAGGCGGTTACACCTTTATGAAACCAAGGCATCAGTGATGTTACTGCCTGAGAAGTAACAAAAGCGATCAGTAAGCTTGGGCATTTGAAGCATAACTTCAGCAATTCTCAAAAGGAGACTATTTTACTAATGTATAAATTAAGTAATTCGTCCAATCCTAGATTTTACGTATCCTGTCTGAAACCCTTAGAAGCATCGTGACAATGACCTTAATGTGAGCATACAACGAAAATCTATTAGGTTCGTATATCATCGCTATGATTCACATTTGTCCTCTCATGCCTTGTCTTCTATGAACCTAACCCCCTTTTTACGCCATAAAACTGAACCAAATAAGTTTGTGCCTGCAACCGTCAATTTTTTATAACATGTCTAACACTCAATATATATCCCTTCCGGTATTCCCCGGTCAAGTAGAAATCATCATAGCCTTAACATGATGCGTTACTTTGCTCGATCCGGTAAGTATATATATATATATATATATATATATATTGCACGAAAATTCGGATACTTCATCCTAATACAAATACATCCCTAATACAAGTTCACTACCAAACATGATTTCCTGTTATAGGTTAATTCCACTCGACTTTATGTGTTTTGTTTTACAGTGTACTGCTTCATCCTTGCTGTATAGTGTATGGCATTGTTGCTGGTATTCTTTGTTACATATTTGTCCTTTGCCTTATTTCTTGCCAACCTTAAAATTATTGTTTACTTGTTTCGGTATAGTGTTTGCAAGATGTTTAACCCACTCCTGCAATAGCCCCACAAAGGGGCTGTAGTATGTATAACTAAATAAATGTGGTGGCGTTGAAGTCCGGGAAACGTGGCAACAAGATGTTTATGTCCTAATTTTGCTTCTTGGTGTTGAAGAATCTATTGTCCCCAGGGCGCTTATCATTTTTGCGCTATTTGGGTTGCGCGTAATTTTTACAACGAATTGTATAGAAATCAATCGAAGAAATCTCCACGCTCTACTCACCTTGTAGTGCTAGAGAGAATGCGAATGCAGAGACACAAGCGTAGACGATTGTTGAATGCATCCTGTTTGCTCCTAAAAGACTACAATGCTGGCGCAAATAGGTTGGTTATTATTTGAGGAAATGGTGCTTCGCAAGCATTTACACATAAAAAAAAAGAACGAGTGCATTCATCAAAGCTAATTTAATACGACACCATTAGAGTTCAATTTTATTTTTATATATCGAGCTACTCTGCTGAATTTCTGTTAAAATCTCATTCCAAACATCCCCTTTAAGAGTAATTGTTCACATATCAAAGTGCATTCAAAGCGTATGGTACTCGTCTGGCAGCTTCGTATGCAGCCATAAAACACAAAACGGAATTAGACATCACCTCTATGGCCAAATGCCTTGACGGTAATAATGTTTGTCTACGAAAAGGGGAAGGAGATCATTTATCCATTGTGGGAATAAAGCATGCCTCCAACAAGCTAAGAAAGAGGAGTAATTTCTCATTTTACAAAAATCCAAGAACAGCGTTTATAATACTATAGGCAAACACAAATTATTATAAATTTCATTGTTATATTTCGAGGTATCAATGTTATCTTCAATTTTTCAACTTTAATAACTTACTGCGAAATGTTAATAGCTTGTGAATTTTAAAGAAAACAGAAACCCTTTCTGTAGAATACAGCCAAGAATCCCTTGTGTAGAAAAACAAAACAGCCCTGTTCATAGCAGCTGCTGTACAGAACAAGAGACAGTTAATAACGTATAGACAAATAGAAGTCGCTTTTCATTTTGGCTGTCGGCCATCAATTAATGTCGGCCATCAATTACTCCAAAAGATACAGCGTGGATAACAAGAGCTGCGCCCATACAAATTTGGGAGTCGAGGAATTGCAAAATAAAATATAAAGAGCCTGTTCATGGGTACGTCATAAAGTTCATTTTGCCATGTCAGCGCTTTAAGTATTCTGAACAAAAACTAGAATTTATTGCTCGGAAATGCATCTGAGTAAATATTTTTTGTTTTATTTTAACATAGCATTTATCTGCTTTTCAAGAAAAGACAATATTAACCAAACACATATTTTCTGGAATCGGGCTCCGGATTCAAAGGCAGGAATAGCTCAAATTACACCCTAAAAATTTAACCTTATTTGCTAAGACTGCCGAAACTAGATAGGTGTAAACTGCATGTGGATTAGTAGGAGTAGACTTCAACTCTTAGGCACAGCGCATAGCTGCAAGCGAAATTTCTGACCCCTGAAGAATTCAATGCGTTAGATTATGTCGTGCTGTCCATCAAGTACCGCTTTCAAGAAGCAAAGCATGAAAAAGGAGCGCTGCCATAAAACACCGCTTGCATAGCTGTGCAGACTCAAAACGAAGCCGATTCACGGGACTCTTAATGCGTTAAATTTTTGCTCCCTACTACTGGGAATGATATAGTTCGGTTTAGATCTGGTATGCTTTGTTGGTTAGATTGGCTGCAAACTTTGTTTGGAGGGTTGTTGTAGGGCCGCGCCCAAGGATAATCGCTTGCAGGTGCGCGTCTCTGCACGGCGCCGCCACCCGCCTGTCTGCTTCTGGTATTGTAAAAGCGGTTCCCCTTCTACAAGCGTGCCGCGGGTGGGGAGAGCCGGCCGTACCGTTGGCGCCGGATTGGCGGGACCGTTTTAGCCGGAAGGTCATTCATGGGTACATGCGTAGCGGAACGTGCTGCTGGGTGCTCGCATGTATGGCACCCTTCGTACTGGCCGGTAGCGAGCAGCCAAATGACTCTTCGGCCCTTTTTTTTACACTGCGACTTTGAGCTGTGCGAAAGGAATTTTATCCTGTCGACAGATGCGACAAAACAGCCCCCGAAGAAGCATTCAGGAGTTGATACGGGTATTGTGCTCAGAGCGGGTAAGCCAGAAGCTCCCCTTTAATCCGGCGCCAGGCCTGCAGAATGACGGCTGGTTGATCTTTCCCTTTCCATGTCGTTGCTCGTAGTGGTAAACACGGGTGGCGTGGGGCACTGTGGAAAAATATCAGCCAGCAGCGGCAGCGTGGATGAGGCGACGGTGTGCGGGAGACAAGTGGGAAGAAAGTCTCACGAAAGGAGAGGCTTCGACACCCTCACAGGGGAAAGAGTTTCGCTGTGCTTTGTTTGTTTGTAATTTGTATTGCTAGTGGGATCCTGGGTTAGAGGCTAAGGCCAACCCATGGGGCTGTGCTCATCTAGCATATTTCCTTATTGGAGAGTTGATGTGTGGGACTGGCCTCTGAAAATGACCGCCCCTATTTCTTTGTTTTGTGAAGGTGTAAAATGAGACGTGATCCAAGAGAGTTCAGTCCAGTCTGAGCTGGGGCTCCATGCGTAGGCATGTAACGCGGCTGTTCTGCTTAGGCTCTAACCAGTTAGGTCGAAGAGTAAAGTAGCGCAGAGTATTGATTTTGTAAATTCATTTCATGTTCCAGTTTACTCTGTATACATATATATCATGCTGTAAATATATGCTCTACCATCATCACCTCCAAGTACGCCTCCTGGTCTTCTCTACGCCGAACTACATAACAGGGTGGGTTTAAAGAACCTTCCGAAAAGGAACGAACGACATATATTCTACTGTTGTCATTTTACGAGGATATACGACACAGTAGGATCTCCAACATCCTGTACCTCGTTAAGGCTGGCAGAGTTAGATGATAATCGGACCCGCAGAAGCCTTTGATCCTGAAATCGGGCAACCCAATTGACTTCGATGCAGACACGTTTTTCGTAAAAAGAGACAGGCATTTCTAAAGGGCCCAATAAGCAATGTACATAGAGCGTGTTTCCTTTGCTATACTTGAATTTGAATATTTGTGAAGAGTTGACAAAGCACCGATTCAGTGAATGTAAATCGGTCTAAAAGGTAGGCATAGTATCAGTAATGTTTTTTCACCGCGCACTTGAAACGCGCATTAAAGAAAGGAAGGAAGGTGGGAGTGAGCATGGAAAGAGAGGAATAAGGTGCCTTAGTGGAGCGCTGTGTCGTAATTTGGACATATCTGGGTCTCCACTGCTGCTGCAAATGCACTTACTGCATGAGGTGAGTGCACATTATACAAGGTCTGTAGTTCAAAATTCTCCAGTCCCAAGCAGCACGCCATCAATGAGCCGCTATCAGCCAATATTGGGGTAAACCGGCCCCAATATTAGGGCCAATAACGGAATTTCATTGGGGCGCGACACGTGCCAATATTTAATCCAATCTACTGGACTGACTTTTCTACAATGGCCACCAATGGCAGACTAGGTGATTTATTGGCATGCAGCCTCACTCAACGGCTATCCTATATCTTCCACCCAAGCATACCCACTGGCTCCTATACAACGTGCATCCAGCCACTCTCATTGGCTATTCAATACTTACAACCAAGCTTAGTCACTGGCTTTTAAGTGCGGCTATCCAGCTAGGCTCATCGGCTGCTTAACATCACCCACCCAAGCGTCTCCGCTGGCTTTGCATCTTTGACATCAAGGCAAACCCTTTACTGTTGAATGTTGTTTTTTGTGACTATTGTTTGATTTGATGGGTGTTACGGCGCAGAGGCAGCTAAGGCCATCATGCGCCAAAAACAAGGTTGAGTTTGTTTTGGTGCATATATTTTACATGGAGATAATAATATATATACAGCATCCTGAAAGTATACATGCCTTCACAAAAAAGTCAAAATTGTTCGTTTAATGGATATTAATAAGGTGCCCATGTGGTACATAGTGAAAAAAACTATAGGTAGAATTCATTGAGACTTCCAGGACTTCAACTCTGGTTGGGTCCACTGACAAGGAGCCGGCAGATACCAGGTTGTGGGAAGAGGCCGCAATAAATGCAGCTTCAGGTGTTTGCCAAGCCAGCATCTATAGCATGCGCCTTTTGCTGTCGATTTTAAGGACAGCAGCTCTCAGCAGCCCTTGCCAAAGTATGCTCAAGCAGCTTGCTTGTCACCATCTCCCCTTCGTACAACTATCTGCAAGCGAAAACAAAATTAAAAGAAAATATTATGCAGAACTGTTTTTTCAGTATTTTAGTAAAGCTTGGGCAAACTGTTCATGAGCAGTAAAATTTGCCACTGCTACAAAATTAGTCTGTTCAAGTCAGTGTGCACAAATTGGACTTCATGAAGAGTGGTTGTTGTGGTAGTGGTTATTTATTGTATATACAAAAGGAAAGAAAAGATGTTTGCCAGCCCCGGTATCTGCTATCTGTTATCTGAAGCACCTGAACTGGGGCGGCGGAAATAATGGGATAGCGAGGAGAAGGTAGAGGAAATCAAAGAGGCGAGTGATGGGGAGTGCATATTTTCTGTTTGGCGCAAGAGTTGAACCAAAAGCTTTCTTACTTTCGGCGTAAATAAACAGCACATAAGCACATTTTGTTAATCTTATCAGGTGCCAAATAAAGACTGACAAAACGAATATTTCTAGTTAATACGCCGCACTGTATAAAGGATGGATAGCTTACCGGTCCTAAAACGCAGCCTGGCATGCAGCGTCAAACGAAGCAGCCCAAGAGGAAATTGGCACAGAAGGTCTGTCCTAGTGATCCCGAGTCTTTACTCCTGCAAAGAAGTGTAGCAACAAGGCATCCAAATAAAGCAACAAATGCTCTCCAAAACCTACTCCATTAGGAACATATATTTTAAAATGAAGGGGGAGTGGTACTCACACTGAGTTGCAGACTGTTCTAAGATCCGCTAGACAGGATGAGGCTTGTCGTGGTTCTACTGTTTACTCTCCGAGGGCGAGCGGAGCTGCAGCAGCTAACGCGATGCGAGCACCTGCGCTGCTAGAGATAAGAGGGAAGAGCATAAAGATAGAGTGCGCCAGCGCCAGCGGCGCCAGTCGGGCGATCGCGGCAGGGCTGTCCGCATGGTTTCATTTGACACTGCAGCTGCTGATGCGTGGGAATCAACTAAGAACGCGTACGCTGCCACGGCGAAGGCTTGCGCCGCAGCGTTGTCTGCGTCGCAAATAGCCGCCTATCTACAACTGCTAGAAAGAACATACGTTTTTTCTAAACTGCTAGAGCGAACGAACGTAATTTCTAAAGTTAAATACCTTCGGTCTGGTCGCAATACGGTTTGATAATACTCCCGTAATAGCACGTAGAATCTTCCCAGAATATTGCATAGGAACAAGTTTTTAAACGCGTGATGTTAAGTCGACTTTGCAAAATATTCGAAGGCAGATCATGAGAGTTACCCCCCTCTTATACAATTTTCGGACAAAAAAATTTTTGAAAAGCAGCATGACCAAGCAACAATAATTTAGTGAAAATATTTGGGTGATCTGCACTCATTCATTTTTTTTTCTGGTAACCAGAAAAAAATTATTAACACTTATTTCCAGTCCCCAATTGTGGGGTTGCTATCCTTCAAGCTTGTTCAATATTTTCTCTTTTAAGCCTTTACCAGCAAATGTTAAGTCGAAACTAGTTGAACAGCTGCCACAACAAGTACACAACTGGCAGTAAAACTTTGGGCAGCATGTAATGCTACTGAATTTAAATACACTTCATTGCAGTACATCTGAGAAAGCTAAATTGTTTTTCTCTGTCAGGCGAAGGTAGAGAACGTACAGAAAATAATGCTTAATTTTTTATGTGGGCGGATCTACCTTTTGGCTATGAGTTATGCTGCATCAACAGCCTAAAGAGTTTGTTCATCATTCGTCCTTTGCTGAAGCACTCAAAGCAGAGCACGCCGGCATATAGGGATCATGTGCAAGTTTATGGCTGATGTAAATTACAATGCAAACAATTATGTAGCTATCCCATCTTCTGTACTTACAGGGCCACATACGGGACAATAGAGTCAGTTCTGGCATCTCATTGAGGAGTCAGCTAGCGTACAAGACGAAATAGTGGATAATTTGTCTTGACTAGCACGACCTCTTCGACCTCTGTTTTCCAGCATTTGATCTTTACTTTCACCACGCAAATTAGAGTCCATAAATAAAGCATTTATGTGTCTATTTCCAGTCATGGACAAAAATTTGCAGGATACAGATGTAAAAATCTCATCGCTACGAATTAACCCGGGCTGAAGGTTTTGAAGGTGATATGTCTTACTGGCCTACAGCAGATTGCAGAAGTGTGTATGTTTGTATACTGCACCGTATTGTGTTTCTATACATAGGCAGCGACAGTTGTCAGCTTAAAAAAATATGCGTCTGTTTTGTTGCGATTTTATCGAGGTGGGCGACGAAGTAGTCTTAAAATTTTGATGTATGAGTGTCCTTACGCATCACGCTGAAGACGTATAGAAGGAATGGTAGGGTCTGTAACAGCTGCGTGTTCTATCTCTGCACTAAGCTTCTTCACAGTTGCTAACAGCGCAGCAGTCGGGCATTTCTATGGGTTTCGTAGACGGCATAAGCCACGCGTCTGACTCGATGGCAGCATTGCACGAAGGATGCCCTGTTTGCATGCGCAGTGCTACCCAATCATTCATTGCGGAGTGTTCTAAATGTTTTGGCTCAAGAATCTCTGGCTTAATCTCATGGCATGCGTTTGTCAAGAAAATGAAGCCTTACGCCGGCAGGGGTTCCGCCACCGGAGCAATGGGGGAGGACAATATACCAACCGTGCCCTTACAGGCTGAGCCATTTTTCTTGAATAAATGTTCTCTACTGCTATAACGTTGATGATGTATAAAACATACATGAAAGCTATCGCGAAGGACACGGCAGTATTGTTCGGGACATTAAAATACATCAGGATATACAGGTTGAGAATTGATCGTTAATGTCTACAAGTTCATTCCGGCCGACACATGTCATGCATATGTGCAATGTTTATCCAGCCGTCAAAACTGAGTGGACAATATCGACCACTATAACCCAGCCATATTCATTGTTGTAAACTCTCGAAAACTGACGGGGCCACATCAACCACTGTATGCCAAAATGTATTCAATGTAGATAAGCTAGCTTCCTAACAGGGTCATATCAATCAATGCATACAGTGATGCGTGCAATGTTTGCAAGCCATTGCAGCTGCCCATAAAATATCGACCACTATAACCCAAGATGGATACTATATTGGGAAACAATCTCAGCTAGTAGTCAAATATTGCCCATCGTATGTCAGTAAATATTTCGAGTTGACAGGTCATCAATGATGGCGAGGGAATATTTATTAACCTATGTAAAGTTGTATGGTTTTTAGAAAGTCATTACACTTCGTGAGGTAATATCAACCACGGTAATTGCAGATATACAATGTTGGGAAGCCATGACGACTGGCGCGAGGATATTGACCAATGTATCCCAATATACATTAGATGCTGATGAGCAATCACCATTGGCATTGCAATATTCGCCAATGTATCTCATGATTGATGCAATCCTGGCCAGCCACCTCAGCTCATGTGGCAATATTGACCATTGGAACCGACAAGTATACATTGTTGGGAAGCCACTAAGACAGGTGGGATAATATTACCCATATGCCAAGATATACTAAATGTCGACAAGCAAGCTATACTGGCAGGACAACATTTAGCATTGTAGGCCCTCATCGACCATTTTATCTGCAGATATACACAATGTTGGGAAGCCATCATTATTGGCAGGGGGATATTGACCAATGTATGCCAAGATATATTCGATGTTACGAAGCCATGATGTGTCCAATGTAGGTCAGTGGCAACCACTCGTTGGGCAATATCGGCCACTGTAACTCAAGATGCATACAATGTTGGCAAGTCATTAAGACTGGCGGGATGATATTGGCCAATGAATGCCAAGCTATATTCAATGTCGACAAGCAATATATACTGCCAAAAATATTTACTAATCTATGTCATGACTGGCGAATCATGGGAAAGACATTGGCGATGACTGGGTAATATTGGCCATCATATATCATTGTGTATACAATGTTGGCAAGCAATTCTATAGGTAAGGTCATTATCGCCCATTGTTAGCCCATGAATGCCAATCATGGGGGAACATGTATATCACTGGTCCAAGAGTGGTCAATATTATCACATGGCTGTACCATTATTGTTAGCGCATTGGCAACTTCGGGCCACTATCGGACCAGACGTCGCCAATCAATTTCCAATATCGGGCTGGTTGGATGTGCTACCTAGGGTGTGGGGAACTGGTTAGGGTGTTTACTTATGAGCCTAAGTATGCGGGATACAGGTACATTATTTAGGCAGATAAAGCATTTGAATAATAAATGTGTAAATATGAAAGCCTGCAACCGAGATGATAGGATAGAACTTTCATAAGTATAAGTGATAATCGATATGCGCCAAGTATCCCACATAAGGAAGTGTAACATGAAATTCGACAACGTTCTTACGACAGGCGGCAGCTCTAAATTGGGCAATATGATATTAGGCATAGGCCGATGTGAGCTCTAAGCACTAAAAAACAAAGCACGCAGTGCCATCTCATATATGTACTAGATGGCCAAATAGCCGAGGAGTTTTATTCTGTTTCATACAGTAGCCGATCTATTCTGAACATTAAGGAGATGGCAGTAGTGCAGAGCAGAGACATTCCTCCAGAGAGTGAGGAAGATCTTAAGAGTTACAAACTTTTAAAGGTTGAATAGCGGCTCATAAGGACCATATAACTAGATTTCTGTGGAAGGAAGCGGGATATCTTGTTAGAAAAATTGGCCATCCTATACAAGGGAAGGCTGATGAGAACACTAGACTTCGATCAAACAAAGAATCAAACAACAGTTCGCAAAGGGTATTCTACTAGCGATCATAAATATGCCCCCAAATACGTTTTGGAAAAATCTCGGAACTAAAACAGCACTTATACATAGCAGTCATCGATTACGAAAAAGTATTTTACTCGGCTGAAACCTCGGCATTCATGTGGGCATTGGAACTCAGTGTGTAAATGAGTTATATATAAAAACACAAGATACCAATAGTAGTTGCGCACCAACCATAGTTCTGCATTTAAGAAAGCAAGAAAACTCCCAAAAGAGGTTGGACAAGGAGATCCAATTTCCCCAGTAGTAGTCAAGCTTGCTTACATGAAGTACTCAGAGAAATTGAATGAGAGCACTTAGGAATAGAGGTTAAAGGGAAATGCCTCAGTAATCTGTGATTCGTTTACCATACTTCCTTGTTAGGTATTCAAGTGATAAGCTGCAAAAATTGACAAATGTTCTAGACAAGAGAAACAGGAAGGCAGCTTAAAAAATGTAATAAACAGAACACTAGGATAATGATCGAAAGGGACAGGGAGGAGCCGCAGTTTGCATTAAATACCGAAGTAATCGAAATGGTAGGTGAGTATGTCTTCTTCGGAAATAGTAACAGCAGATCATGTCAATAAAAAAGCTATGAGAATAAGATTGGAATGGTGAGCATTTGGCAAGTACTCGCAGATTATGACTAGCAACTTACCAGTAGCGCTTAAGATGAAAGTTTATAAAGTTTCATCTTGCCTGTACTTCCTATGGGGCTGAAACGTGGAGGCTAACTTAAAGGTTCTGCTTAGGCTGAGGACAACACAGATCTATGAAACCTAAAATAGTAGGTGTAAGATAAAAAGACAGGAATTGCGCAGTTAAGTCTAACAATAATTCGAGTTAATGGCATTCTAGTGAAAATCAAGAAGACGAAATGTCGCATGGGCATAACATGTAGTGCGAAGATGGGATAACCAGTGGTCGCTTAGGGTAACAAATTGAATTACAAGAGAAGAGAAGCGTAGCAGGGGGCGGCAGAAGGTTAGGTGGACGGATTAGATTTAATACGCTTGCATGGATAGGCACTTGGGTGCTGCGACCACCCGACCGGGTGAATTGGAGGATTATTGGAGAACCCTTCGCGTTGCAGTGGGTACAGAATGGCTGCTGCTATTGCTGCTGATTTTTTTATGTTAATGACGAAGGTTTTGAACGTGGATTGATATTGCACCACACATTGTAAGCTCTGTGTTTTGTGTGCTACAAAAACAGCAGCCGGCGGTCTGGTTCGAACTCAGGTAGTCCGGTAGTTCAGTGGAGCATATTCACCACTGCGCCACCGCCACGGGTAGTGCACTTTGCGAGGTTAATCCACATAAAAGCAACGGAGATCAAAATCGCCACTTTGGTGATGCATTGGTTTAGCAGCTCGACTACTGTGCCTAATGCTGCGGGATCGAATCAAAGCCGCGGCTTCCAAGCTTCCCGTGTGCTGCGCATTATCAAAGAACAGTAAAGTACCCCAGGTAATTGAAAATTTCTGAAGCCTTTTCCTGGATCACATTTCAACATAACACATTCAAAAATAACTAATCAAAATTTAGCCAGAATTTTGGACCAGTTTCTTTTGAAAAAACCAGGTTGGGTACCAACCCGAACTAGACGTACAAACGTTAGACAGACTATCTAGGCTTGGGACCTAATTATTTAGGATTTAGAACAAAATACCAATTGTGTCCCGCTGATGAGTTGCTCGAGAGGTGAAACGTAGACACAGATGGTTGCATGCTGTATAACGTCTATGGACTGTAAAAAACAAATCTGTGAATTATACGTAAGAACCCTCCATAAAAGAGCATACAGTCGCTCTGTTCTGCCTCACACGGAGAGAACGGCCATAATGCATCAATGGAGGTGGTTGCTGTGATGTCGACAAAATTCGCTTGAGACCGAGACGCTGCAGACCAACTGCTGGGTTATTTCATACTGTTGTTTCCAATCACAAAATAATGTAAATCTGCTTTTTACAAGCCCCGAAATTCACAAATGCGAGCGTACGTGTCGCTGCGACGACGCTTACCTCCCTTAAGGGCTGACACGCAGCTCTATCTGCCTTTATATGCCCTCCTTTTTTACAAAGTTACCGAGCGTTCCGGTTCTGAGTTTTGAAACATTAGGGCTATGCGACTGTGGTCGCTTCGGTTGTGCGGTGATTGTGATGTTGATCGAAATGAGCTATGCAGGTTGAGAAAAAGAAGACATCATTTTTGTCAGAAGGTGAGCAAGATTTCGTTCTTCGTTCGTTAAGGTGCTGAATGTGCGCGGTGATTGTTTCTTCCGTTGACTACAGTCATTGCTCCATTCACCCCCTCAAGAGCCTCTTATCATAAAAGAAATTTGTACCAACGCTGTAACATGATGTGCTGAATGAGATAACCTATAGCGATCTTTGCACTGCCTCTCTTGCTTGTACGAATGCGAAATTAGCGAGAACGGGATGTATGTCTATTCATCGTTGAGTTATTGAGGTTTCCGTGCGTGTCTAAAAGCTAGCAGAAGTAACGAACATTTGGTTGGACTATGCGCTGGATGTCATCACTGCTTCGGATAAACAGTCGGTGTCGGCGCCTGCTTTAAAAAGCGTAGAACGGATATAAAAGAAACGCATGAGCGGGATACTGAAGCTTTAGTACAGGCGCATTTACTCCGATATTAAACGGCTTAGCGCAGACCGAAAGCCGTGGCCAAAAAAAGGGAGCAAAAATCGAATTCCAAATTTTCTTCCCCCCTCGTAGTCTTGAAGCTGAATCGACCTGGTGTCCCCTATATATGTGTCTACAAATTTTTCCGTGAATGCCTGATCACTGAGATCCCCACAAGCCTGTCTAACTTTGGGCATGTTTACCCTTGTCAGCTCTTTAGATTTTTTCGAGTGAAGTAAGTTCCTGAACCAATTCCAAGTTTTAGGGACAATATGGCCCTTACAATTTCTCCACATTTACTGAGTCATTGCTGTTCATACAGCTTGAAGGCACCCTCTTCAATCTTTTATTGAGTCTGCCAAGCGCCTTTTCAGACTACGATTCCGCCTGCCTTGCCTCTTCAGACGGCGCTCCATGCTATCCTAGTCCTCCCACATATGCAGCAGCCGACTGTCTGCAACATCTGGACTGCTATCCCCCGCAATGTTTTTGATGGCACCCTTGACATCCTTTTTGTGGTCGTCACTCCACAGCTCACAATCTATACCTTTGGACTAGCCATTTCTGTTGCTTCTAATCACCCTGAAGCCATCTCACTCTGTAACATACAGAGGGGCTAAGGATTAACTTTCAAATCCGCCCTGACTGCCAGCACACAGTAATCACTTCCAACGTTTTGCCATGTATTGCTCCACTCCCATTCACCTACGTTCTTGTTGAGCATAAGATCTGGAGACAATTTTTGCATACACTATTTCCTTCCCTTGTTGGAACTTCGAATTTTTCATGAGAGTTAATCACAAATTGTGATAATCCTCCCATTATTTTTGTTTCTTAATTTGTTCTGTACAAAACCCCACTCAGCGTGGCTTGCATTAAAGTCCCTCATAACTATCAGGGGCTAGTTTCCTGCTAACTTCAAGGCCTTTCCAAAAATAATCCTAAACCTAGTCCTTTGTTGCCTAGAAGGGCTGTATATTGTCACATTAGGCGGTGCATACGCATAAGGAAAGAAGAAGAAGACTCTCGTGAGTTTGAGAGAAGACGACGTTCAACAGCGTCGGCTGGTGCCTACAGAGAGCGTCTGTTTTGAAAGCCTTGTCTTCGGTGTCCGCCCTCTGCTGCAAGCTGAACTACCCCGTAACGCCTTGGTGGAGGTACTTTCGATTCCCCTTGCCACAGCTCCTCGTACTTTCGCGCCAGAAACCTGGATTTGCGCAGTGGACGTCATCTCCCTGAGCTCACCCCACCGACTGCCACAGTAAGCATGGCATCCCAGGACGCATCACCCGCTACGGAAACTCCAGCTGCCCCCATGGTTTTAACAAAAATCCGTCATCCGCCTATCTTTAATGGCGAAGACAACAAGGACGTTGATGATTGGCTCGGCGAATATGAAAGGTGCAGCAAGAATAACCGCTGGGATGCTAGAATAATGCTTGCAAACATCATCTTCTATCTGGCGGGAACGGCGAAGACCTGGTTTACCAATCACGAACAGGAGATGCCTACGTGGGACATCTGCAAACAAAAACTGCAGGACTTATTCGGCAAACCAATCGGGCGAGCTCTGGCAGCCAAAAAAGACCTCGCTACTCGGGCTCAATCGTCAACCGAGTCATACCTGGCCTACATACAGGACGTTCTCGCATTGTGTCGAAAGGTGAATACCTCCATGACCGAAGATGATAAAGTGAGCCATATACTTAAGGGTATCGCTGATGACGCATTCAATATACTTCTCTGCAAAGACTGCTCTACGGTGGACTCACTCCTGCAAGTCTGTCGCCGTTTCAAACAGGCGAAGCAGCGCCGCATCGTCCATCGGTTTCAGCGCCTTCCCAACACGGCGACTACATCCTCATGTGACGACTTGCCCACGTTACAGCAGCCTTCAAGTCAGAATAACCTCACTACCATCTTCCGCAGAGAAATCGAGGCCTTGACTCCTGTTACACACACATCACCTCCTGCACAGGCAACAATAGCTATGATACAGGCTGTTGTCCGCCAAGAATTCGCTAATGTGGGCCTCGTTTCAAATCCTGCCCCACCACCCCCTGCACCACAGCCAATCCCAGTGGTTGCTGCTGCTGCCACAACCCCGCCCTACACACCGAGCTACCCTACCCGCAATCCTGCGGAGTGGCGCACATCGGACGATAGGCCTATTTGCTTCGTCTGCTGTCGAGCTGGCCATACGTCTCGCTATTGCCGCAGCCGTCCGGCTCCCCCCTCTCAACCCTATTACAGCCCTATCCGCCATGACTATTATGCACCACGACACGTTTCTGTCACCCCAGCACATCTTCGTACTGAGAACACAGCGCAAGACCGTCGTCCTAGCCGTTCTCCAGCGCCTCAAGCCCACCATTCCCGATCACCTACTCGTCGCCGCAGCTTGTCCGCAACGTACCAAGGCACCTACTCGGGAAACTGGGCAACGCAGCGCCCGGACGTGACGGTGCGTTACCAACCCGGACAGCCAACTGTGTTTCCAGCATCGCACCACGCCGCAACCTGATCAATGTCCTCGTAGATCGAGTCCCTGTGCCCGCTCTCATTGACACTGGAGCCAAAATTTCAGTTCTTAGTTCGTCGTTCCGCCAGCGCCTCAAAAAAGGTCTTACGCCCGCTAACACCTCTACAGTTCGTGTTGCTGGTGGCAGCACTGCTACCATTATCGGAATGTCCATTGCGCGCGTTAGCATCGCCGGCAACCACGTCCCTGTGCTCTTCGCCGTCCTTACTACTTGTCCTCAAGACGTGATTTTAGGCCTACACTTTTTAAGAGCCCATTCCGCTCTCACTGACTGTTCCTCCGGACTTCTGCGCTTAGCCCTGCCCTATTGTGTTCACGGCCCCAGTGCTGACCAATCCCGGCCTCGCCTCCGCTCCAATACATTTACTCGCCTACCTCCCGAGGCGGCAGTATACGTTCCCATGTCACCTTTTCCCTCCCTTCCTGACGGCGACTACGTTGTCAACCCCATCACCATCGTCACTCTACAGCGCAACATCGTCCTACCTCATAACATTGTACACGTCGAGAATAACCTCACCTACATTCCCGTACTCAACTTTGGCATGTCTTCACAAGTTCTCCCGGAGGGCATTTTCCTTGCCGAGCTGTCGCCTTTGTCCAGTTTTACTATTTCTGCAGTGCTGTCCGACCATCACGCCGACGTACCTGCACAACCTGTCCCATCACATAGTCCGGAGGACCGCATCTCAGCCATGGTTGCCTCTGACCTGCGTCCCGAATATGCCAGCGCCCTTGCCGGCCTTTTGCGGTCATACAGCGACATTTTTGATTTCGGTCAAGGATTCCTGGGCCAAACGTCCGTCGTCAAACATCGTATTGATACTGGAGATGCCCGACCTATTCATCGACGGCCTTACAGAGTTGCTCTTTCCGAACGCAGGATCATTCAGGAAGAAGTAGAGAAAATGTTGGCAAGCAACATTATTGAGCCGTCGAGCAGCCCCTGGGCATCTCCGGTAGTACTCGTCAAAAAGAAAGACAACAGCTGGAGGTTTTGCCTTGATTATAGACATCTAAACAAGATAACAAAGAAAGACGTGTACCCTCTTCCAAGGATCGATGACGCTCTCGACTGCCTGCATGGTGCTAACTACTTCTCCTCCATCGATCTCCGTTCTGGATATTGGCAGATCTTTGTTGACGAAAGAGATCATGAAAAGACAGCTTTTGTCACCCCGGATGGCCTCTACCAATTCAAGGTGATGCCTTTCGGCTTATGCAATGCCCCTGCGACATTCGAGCGTATGATGGACTCCCTATTACGCGGGCTCAAATGGACCACATGTCTGTGCTACCTAGATGACGTCATCCCATTTTCATCAACCTTTGAAGGCCACCTCCATCGTGTTTTGGCTATTCTTGGCGTCTTCCGACGAGCTGGCCTTCAGTTAAACTCCAAGAAGTGTACCTTTGGTCGCCGGGAACTCAAGGTCCTAGGACATTTAGTCAACACCCAAGGCATCCAGCCGGACCCCGACAAAATTCGCGCTGTAAGGAATTTCCCTATACCGAAATCTAGCAGCGACCTGCGTAGCTTCCTCGGACTTTGCTCATATTTCCGGCGATTTGTACCAAACTTCGCAGAAATAGCCCGTCCGCTCCCGCAGCTTCTGAAAAAAGAGGTCTCCTGTACCTGGGGCCACGAACAATCGGCCGCCTTCGTCGCTCTTATTGCCCACCTCACCGGTCCGCCAGTGTTGGCTCACTTCAATCCGTCAGCGCCCACAGAAGTACGCACCGATGCAAGTGGTCATGGAATTGGTGCCGTTCTCGCACAACGTCAGCTCGGGTTGCCTCGCGTCATCGCCTATGCCAGCCGATTCCTCTCTACGGCCGAACAAAATTATTCCATCAATGAAAGTGAGTGCTTAGTATTAGTTTGGGCCATTACAAAGTTCCGCCCTTACTTGTATGGGCGGCCATTCACAGTAGTCACTGACCACTACGCACTGTGTTGGTTTTCTACACTCAAAGACCCTACTTGCCGCCTTGGACGTTGGGCCTTGCGCTTTCAGGAGTACAATTTTTCAGCAGTTTATAAGTCTGGTCAGTTGCATCGAGACGCCGATTGCCTGTCCCGTCATCCAGTCGACCCGCCAAGCTAACCTGAATGTGACAATGACGCTTGCGTGCTCTCTATTTCTGATTTCTCCAACATTCGCCATGAGCAACGCCAGGACCCTCAGCTTCGCGAAATTATCAATCGCCTCAGCGCCGATCGCCATGACCCTTCCCTGCGTTTGTTTGTGCTCCACGACGGCACCTTATACCGGCACAATATGCGACCTGATGGCCCCGACCTTCTACTAGTAGTCCCTCAGCACCTACGCTCAGCCGTTCTTCAACAGCTTCACGACGTTCCTACAGCGGGTCATCTAGGCGTCTCTCGCACATACGACAGTGTGCGTCGTCGGTTTTTTTGGCCAGGGTTATATCGCGCAGTCCGCCGCTACGTAGCTGCTTGTGACTGCTGTCAACGCCGGAAAAAGCCATCAGTTTTAGCAGCTTGACTTCTGCAGCCAATCGATATCCCCATAGACCCATTTTCTCGAGTTGGTCTGGATCTTCTAGGGCCTTTTCCACTGTCCGCATTGGGGAACAAATGGATTGCGGTGGCCACTGATTACACCACACGCTACGCGGTCACACGAGCAATACCAACCAGTTGTGCAACTGATGTCGCTGCTTTCCTCCTCGACGACGTTATACTCGTCCATTGAGCTCCCCGCCAACTGCTCACCGACCGTGGCCGTTCGTTTCTGGCTCGTATAGTCGACGAGATCCTACGGCTGTGCAACGTTCGTCATTCTTTCACGACTGCCTACCATCCACAGACGAACGGGCTTACCACGGACACTGACTGACATGTTGTCTATGTACGTTTCTGACGACCACCGTGACTGCGACATAACGCTGCCATTTGTGACATTCGCTTACAATTCGCAGCGTCACGACACTATCTGCTACTCCCCCTTCTATCGTCTATACGGCCGTGAACCTCTGCTTCCTTTTGACAGCCTGCTCCCATCGGTCACCACTGCCAGCTCATATGCTCGTGACGCCATAGCCCGAGCTGATGCTGCCCGCGTTGTTGCTCGCAACCGACTCGCAGCCTCTCAGCACTCCCAGAAACACCGAGTATTCTTGCGGCTCTCTCGTGCTGCTTTGGACTCCAGCTCGCCGCGTTGGCCTTTCAGAAAAACTTTTGCCCCGGTATACAGGACCCTATCATATTTTACGACAAGTAACACCAGTGACATACGAAATTGCGCCCTTGCATACCGTCCGCCATGCCTCTACACCACGCACCGAGACGGTCCATGTTGCACGTCTAAAACTGTACTACATGGACACTGGGTTGGACGCTAGTACGCACCGGGACGGTGCTTTCAGCCGGCGGGGTAGTGTCATATTGGGCGGTGCATACGCATAAGGAAAGAAGAAGAAGCCTCTAGTGAGTTTGAGAGAAGACGACGTTCAACAGCGTCGGCTGGTGCCTACAGAGAACGTCTGTTTTGAAAGCCTTGTCTTTGGTGCGCGCCCTCTGCTACAAGCTGAACTATCCCGTAACAATATGTTTAGAATGAAAGTGTTAGAGTCGCTTTTCTTTCCTATAAGAATTTCTGCAAACACGTTTTCCACATCTTTATCTCCTATTCATGCATAACTGTGGCTATAATCGTATTACAAAGGTAGTAACTTTCAAGGCCTCCTTTTTATCACTATGGTAGCTCTTGTACCCTATTAATTTCACCCATGCCTCCTGCAAAGCTATAGCCAGAGGCCTCTGCTCTAGTCTGAATAAAATCTGTTGCATTCTTCCCTGCTTGCACCGGAAGCCGTGACAGTTACCCTGCCTGATTTCAGCCACGCACATCTTAGTGGCCTCTTCAATGCTCCCCAGAAAAATCCGAACTTATCAGGCTACACAGAAGAAATTACAAGTCCCCAGGAGAAATTCAGCTCTATCTAGGAGACCAGATAATTCAAGAGAAGGACAAGATCAGAGTTTTGGGGCTGTGGTTGCAAAGCAATTTGAGAGTGGATTATACAATCAAAACACTCAAAACTACAGTCAACCAAATTTCCAGAATGATTAGAAGGGTGACCTGGCACCGGAAAGGGATGAGGGAGAAGGACACCCTTGTACAGGCCCTTGTGCCTGTACACCTGTACAGGCCCTACGCTGTACAGGCCTGTACGCCTTGTACAGGCCCTAGTCGTTAGCAGGATTACCTACGGGCTCCCATATCACGAAATTAGATTCACTGATAAAAGGGTCATTGACACTATCATAAGAGGAGCCTATAAAACGGCCCTAAACCTCCCGCCAACAACATCAACGGAACGTCTTTGGGCACTCGGAGTGCACAACAACTTCGAGGAGCTCAAGGAGGCGGTTCTAGAGAGTCAGAAACAACGCCTAACAACAACGCAGGCGGGTAGGGAAATCCTGTCAAAACTAGGGCTATGGCAGGCACTAACAACTTCTGAGATCAAATCACAAATTCCGACATCCACAAGAAACAACATCTATGTGAACCCTATACCCAAGCACATGCACCATGAGTTACAAAAGGGTCGAAGGAAAGCCAGAGTCAAATCATTGGAAAAACAATTGTCTAAAGACGCGGAAGTTGTCTACGTGGACATAGGGGCTTACGGCGAACCTGGCAAGTTCACATTAGCTGCAGTTGACCACAAGAAGAGGCCAATTATTCAGGCTTCGATCTATGCAAAGGATCCTGCGGAAGCGGAATCACTGGCAATAGCCATCACCATAAAAACACAAGACAACCAAAATAAGTCATCACACGTAGTGACGGAATCCTAACTAGCCTGCAGGGACTACCTGGCCGGAAAACATCACAAAAGAGCGTGTGCAATATTACGTTCCATCTCCCAGACGCACACAATTACATGGACACCTGGACACGAAGGCCTAGAAGGAAATGAGGTAGCGAATGATCTAGCCCGAGCTCTCACAAACCGGGCGGATCCCCATCCCTACCTCACCCCTCTCCTAGGACCCTACGGCGACAGGCTGGAACACCTACGGTTAGAAAGAAGACTTTTCTCACCACCACACAAACACCTTCCTTCCTCGGACGCTATAGACTGGAGAAAAATACAAACACATTCCCTAATCTTCAAATTTTAAATAAGATAAGCCCAACAAAATACACGAGCTACTGTCCTTGGTGCGGCACAAGCCCCACACTCTTTCACATCTCTTGGGAATGCCAGGACAAACCTGACCCAACGTTAATAGTGCCATGCCCGACACACGAGCAGTGGGAGGCGGCCCTGACCAGCGACAACCTGGACCAGCAAGCCTGGATTGTCCAGCTAGTCCGCAAGTCAGCTGCTGCCAGCGGAGCCCTGGACTAGGGGCACCGACCACCCAGCTCCTGCGAATATTTACTGATTACATGCTCATTAAAAGCTTTCTCTCTCTCTCTCTCTCTCTCTTAGTGTCCTCTGCAAATTTTTATTGTGAATGGTGATTTCATCTATTCTGTTCTTCATAACAGCCATCTCTTCTTATCTTCTTCTATTACTCTCGTCTATGTAATTAAGTTGAGTATATAGCTTAGCAAAGGCTCCTTCCAGCCTTGCTTCCAACGACCCTATGGCCCCAACAACTCTAGTTATTTTGTCCTCAAAAGACTCCTCCTCATCTTCCTCCTCTCTAGTTTCCTGCTGCATCCCCCTTCGCTTATCATCATGATCATTTCAACCATTTACTTGTTTAGCATTGCCACTTGGTGTCGATGTTCCCTATTCTCTTTCTATCATTTTTCAATCTTTGTATCCTTATCATCTATAACACCTACCTGGGAAGCCTTACCATTGGATATCCCACCTTGCTGGTCTTGTCCTGGGACGACCTGGCTCCAGGCAGCAGGTTCTCTCGTACCCACTTTTGTTCCAGGCGCACCTCCCCTCGAGGCACTTCTTCCCCTGGACCGGTCCCGTTGTTAGTGCACCTCCTCGAGTCTCAGGAACAGCT
Organism: Amblyomma maculatum; assembly: GCA_023969395.1. Taxonomy (NCBI): domain Eukaryota; kingdom Metazoa; phylum Arthropoda; class Arachnida; order Ixodida; family Ixodidae; genus Amblyomma; species Amblyomma maculatum. Next base: position 15,694 of record JAJIZL010031549.1, on the reverse strand, counting down.
CCTCCTTGGTATTGGAGGGGCCACCCAGTTTGAGTCTCGAGCGACTCTAGGGTTCATCCCTTCGTTGTTGCGGATTTCTGGCTCTCGCAGCATGCTTATTTCTCTTCTCTCTATTTCTTCACCCATTGCCGGTTCTTGAGCTCGTATGGAGTCCTGTACATTAGCTTGCATTTTTTGTCTTCAAGAATGTGCTCGTTTTGTTGGCATCTCGGTATACAAGTGTAGCCGTCAGATGGGGTTGCCAATCCGCACCCTCTACATTTGACCCTGGCCGGATCCGGGAAAACGTCCGCTTTGTGACCAGGTCTACCACCGGCCTCGCAAACCTCGTATTTCTTCTAAAGAAGGCACTTGCTTGGGTAACCTCCCACTATAATTCTCACAATATATTCATCATCATCATCATCATCATCATCATTTATTAACCCTTAAAGGTACCGTTCGGGACATTACATAAGGGGGGGGGGTGGTACAGGGTTGTTCAGCAGTCATACATGATCATAAATATAAAAGTAATTAAAGTAAATGTTATTTTCCTTGCAAAGGGTGAAGACCGCGGACGACTTCTTTCCGAGTATTCTAACTCTGATAACCTCCGGATTTATCTTATGGTTCAGCATATCCATGAAATCCGCATGTAAAATGGATTATCAGGCCCACGTAGACACCTACTTTGTTGAGGGGTGAGCCGAATTTGCCGTATTACCAGCCTTTTCTTTAAAAAGTGGCTGGCCGAGTTAGGCCTAACCGAGATGTCGGAACAAGCACGAGGCAGTGGGTATAGTCAGGCTGATGACGATGATGATGATTCCTCTGAAGGGAATCTGCCCCATATTGCGTTTACCACACCGCTTGGCAGCACTTGCCGAGTCAGTGGTATACCCAGTGCACAAACTGCCGTTGAGCTCTAGCGGCTGAAAAAGGAAACCATGATTTTAAATGTTTGAGATCACATGACTGCCGTTCCAAAGATGCACTTTCAATGCTTTTCGAATTTATAACGGTGCTACAGCAGTAAATTATACGCGATGCGCAAAACGCCGACAACGCCGCCTGTCGCCAAAGCCGCAAAGCGTAGGCGGGCTCGGTCGGGCGCTGTTCATGTCAGCCTCTATGCGCGCGCGTCGTGTTTTCGTCGTTGGTCGTAGTTTAACCGATATAACGCCGCTGTCAAGCTTTAGCAATATCCGGAAAGAATTGCGGCATAGTTGGTTTTTCGAACAGACATAATACCTTGCCAGGAGCACGTTTGTGTAAGTTTCCTGTGATGCTTCTTGAGAACGACGGCGGCCGTGAATTGCGGTTTTTCGACGCAGAAAGCAAGCAATCGCATCGAATGACATTTCTTCAGGTTAATGCCATTTTTTCAACTCGCTGCTAGACGACTACAGCCCTGTTGACTCCCGTAGGTTTTCGCCAGATCGTTCTCTAGCCGGACGATTCATAAATAGTTTGTAGCAGCAAACAACGCGTATTGAAGTGAGGTGCTTCATCGTGAATTTTTGCCACCACACAGCTGATTACCTTTTTCCAAAAAGTCCCGAACTTGGCCCCATCATGAAAGCATATGGCAAATTTGTAACGCTTGCCACATCGGATACCACCAGTTTACCGCAACGGCGCTGCCCGCGAAAGTGGCTGACGACGGTGCTCTGGCCGTGTGCTAGGTCCTAGGCGTCGCTATGTCTAAACGCCTAAACGGTTTCGCATCAAAGCCGTAGCTGGAATCTCTTTGGAAATAGTAAATCTCGTATTCGTAAAACTGCCGTAGTAGAAGTTCAACTGTCTCACAAATTGTTTTACAGTAAACGGAAGGTGTAACTTCGGTAACGCTTTAGCAGCGAAGCTAGAGAACAAAATCGGATGAGCTTCGTCACGCCGCCGGCATCTACTAATAGCAGAAAAATGCTTGTATTGCAGTTCTCACTTCTTCCAAAATCTTCTTACATAACAGTGATCGTCAGTAAAGGTATTTTTTTATTCCTTCATCAAATTAAACACTTATGGTTCAAGATCAACAGAGCATGCTTCTCTGAAGGCGGCGGAAGAAATTCGCCTTGTCGGCGACTCGGTGCCGACGGACCCGGGCAGCAGGAGCGACCTGTCTGCCCGCGGTGGGTGCAGTGGCTACGGGTTGGCTGGCAGCGATGGGTGCCAGATTTTGTTTTACAGTGGTATTTCACATATTTCCCAAACATGACTAGCTGCACAAATATAGAAGCACAGTATATTTATTGCAGGTGGCACGTTCGTATACATATAGTTTATTTTGTGTGTATCTTCTAATCGAGTCTCAATAGTGTCAAAATAACAGATTTCCTCGTTGATCGCCTTCGTATAAGTACCTTAAACTCACTCGATACCTAATGTCGTTTTCATTGAATGTCATATTTTCTCGTGTAGCAGCAAACAAATATCATTTTGATCATTCGATGGAAAGGGTAATAAATTTGCCGTGTGGCATGGCTGAGTGATAACTATGTTTTCAGTGTTTTCTGCTTGTCATTGCATCTTCCATGAACACTTCATGTTTAAACTTGGTTGCCTTCACTGCTGGGAATATACAATACGCATTAGATTTATGCAATGCTTAGCCAGACAATATTTAGCATGCATCGACATTTATAACTCGATCTCCCTCAGTAGCCTGAGCCGCTGCGGCAGGTTATTGAACAGACATTTTCCAACATGCATTTTGAAACTTCCCATGCAATTACTTTGAAGATCGGAGCCAGTATTCCTGTTGGCTGGCAAGATTACGAAAACATAACACGTCGCTGTACTTGATATTCAGTCTTAAGGTTCTACAGCTTGTCACAAACGCGCTGCAATTCTGCAGTTGGGTGGGAGGGTGATACAAATGAAATGAAGATGATACCACAATAATAAAATAGGATATAAAATTTAAGTCTAATATGCTCTTGGCTATCCTGTGTTTAAGCTTTTCAGATATTGCCTCTGCTGATATCTTGCTTCCCCATAAAAGTATCTACCCGATCTGTCTTTTTGACGACGGAATAGGTGAAATCCGTCCTGTACAGGCAGTGGTAAAGCGCAAGCATAAAGAATCTGAACGCTTGCTACAGGAGCCCAATATACTCTATTTTTCTGATGCTCAGAATGCTGGTTTGCAAGCTCGCTGGCTTTTCCTGCGGTCGCACCGGTAGGAAACCGCTCGCAGCTTCGACGACGCTGCCTAGTTTGTTGTATCGATTTATTGCATGTAAACGAAGCAAGCGTGTACAATTAAGCAAAGAAAAGACATTGGTTCATAGGTCAAGGAATGAACGAATTAGCGTGGCGTTGTAATGAAAGCGGGGCACTCAAAATGAGCTCCACTTCGTACGCAACCTTGTTGACGCAAGTCTGCAGGAGACACTTGATGCATATGGAGGAGATGTAGTTCCAGACCGCCGTGATACCGAATACATGTCCACATTATAAAGGGCGATTCCCGTGCGCATGCTGTGATCGCGGAAGCGCCCGCGAGACGCGCACAAACGGCAGATCGCACGCGCGCACCACGGCCATGCTTGCCGCATCATGCTCACCTCGGGTGCCGACGGCCGCCGCTACGCGGCTTTCAGTGGCGCCCCTATAGGCGCTGCGCATGGCGTATATACATCTGTCTGTGTTTTAGCACAGATATAATATGGCTTATACACAAATGCAATTTCGAGAAATGTTTGCTTTGATTTAGAGGATCTAAATACCAAAGTGGCTGGCTATGAGGGACGCCGTGTTGAAGGTCAGATAATGTTTCGACAAAATAGGTTTCATCAGCATGCACTGTACATAGATTCCCCGGTTTTTTAAACAGTGTGTCACTTTGATACGGTGAATTAGGTTTTTGAGGAGATAATGCAAATATCGCGAATATACAAAGTTAATAATACAGAAAGTGCAGAGACGCCATATGATTGGAGAATCGGTGCGCTGAGAACAAGTAAATGGCGATATGCTCTCGTCTCATACCAGTGTATCTCCCGCTGGCGCTCTACAGCGGCCGGCCGGTTATCCATCAGGTCGTAATAGGCGACCTCTGTAGCGTGGATGTTGAGCACTGCTGCATGAAATGCAGCGTGCTCAGTGATTCATTTTGCGTCCTCCTGTACCAGGGCATTCACACGCCGCACCTCGATGCAGCAGACTTTTCCGCTCGGTGTCCATTAGGCGGCACCGGCTCTGACTACTGTTCCGGCGCCTGTCGCCACCGATGTGCATCCGATGGCTGCCCATGCCTCTTCTGCACAGCTCACGTCCCATAGTTGCACTTCCTCCTCACAATTTGACTCATCAAACATGGTCAGTTACTTCACGTCAACGCGGCCCTCCTCATTTCGCCGGTCTCCGCAGTGACGACGTCGAAGACTGGCCACAACAGTACGATCGGGTCAGAGCTTTTAACGGCTGGTACGCTTCTACGAAGCTACTAAACTTCACGTTTTACCTTAGTGACGTGGCTAAGACGTGGTTTCTCAACCATAAGGACGCCATTCCTGACTGGCTTTCGTTCACGACAAGGCTCCGCCAGATCTTAGCAACTGTAGGTGCTTGTCCAGACTATTTCCAAAAGAAGCTAGAGACCGGTGTGGAGCTTCCAAGACTGACATACACATCCTATATTAAGGAGGACGTATTCTCCCTTTTCTGGCGAGTCAACAATGCCATGGTCGAAGCTGAACGTGTTGGCCATATTTTAACAGGAATTGGCTATTTTGGCTACGCAGCTGTTTTTGCCCCAGAATTCCGTTACGATGGCAGAAATTCGTGCCACTTGCCAGCGACGTGACTGCCTTCAGTCGCGCCGGTTTAAAACCGTCTGCATGGTATCCGAGCCAAACTACCGAAGCTGATCTGCGCACCATGATACTCTCTATTATACGGGAAGAGCTGCACAATGATATTTCGTCGGTGCCTGCTTCCTCACGATCAGCTTTTCAATCATGGCATTATGAAGGAGGAGCTTGCGTGGCATTGTCAAGGAGGAGCTTGCTTCATTTAATCGTCCAATGGCTACAGAACCACCAGCCGCTCCCTACATTCCGACGTATGCTGAAGTCACTGCGGCATCTTCTCCTTGCCCTGCTGCCCATCACGCGACTGTGCCACCCAGCCTCGCCACCCTGTCCCAGCGACAACCGGTGTCTGGTAATTGGCAACCTCTCCTACCTCGTCCAGTATGTTTCTAATGGTGCATCCGCAGCCATGTTACACGCGTCTGCGCCGACGACTGCGATATGAGCTTGCAAGGTGCGGGTACGTTCAATGAAACAACACGTACCAGCTTTCTCCTCGATAGTATTACACCGATAATGACCTCCATCGCTCTGCCTCTCCGTCGCCTTCCTCGGATCGGTCTATGACAGCACGGCGATCATGTCGTCGCTCTCCATCACCCTTTCGCCGGACGTGGCATCTCCCCTTTGCCGCCCTCCATCTTCAACTTCTGCCCGCCACAAAACTAACCTGTGTAGTTTCCGGAGGTAAAAGTGCACCACCTGCCGTCGCTCAAATTCCTCCTCTGCTCCCATCCAACATGTTGACTGTATTCGTTCAAGGAAATGTACTGGAAGCTTTAATTGATATTTCAATTATGTACTTGACTTGTGTGTAAAACTGCGAAAAGTGCGCACATCTTAGACCGGTCCTTCTGTATGTGCTGCAAGAAACAGAATAATAACCCTTGTGGAGCGTGTACAGCCCGAGTCACAATTGATGGCATGTTACACTTCATTGAGTTTGCTGTCCTATCCTCTTTTCTCCATCAACTCATCTTCGGCTCGGATTTCCTCCAAAATGCATCAGCAGTCATTACGTGCTCCCCTCGCACTATTGAGATCACCGAATGCAAGTCTTGCCGATATATAAGCACCTCCCTCCTGCTTATAGTTATGCTTGCCGATCACGTCCTCTATGCGTGCAACGAACATATTCTATCTGTGACTTCTGACGCCGTTACCGATGGCGAGGTCCTGATTACGCCCAGCCCTCGTCTCCTGTCACGAGGTATTCTCATCATTGTGTCCCTTCTTCGCTTCTCCAGCGGTTCTTCTCTTCTTGCCACCTTCAACACCATATCGGAGCCCATTCTTCTGCGACGTGGTACTGCTGTTGCACCAGTAGCTTCCGCCCAGCCTGTCACTCTTCTTCCCAGTTCCACCTCCGATCGCTGTGATTCATCCCCTGCCTCGCTCAGTACAGCACTTCGCCACACGATCAGCACCGACCTGATAGCAGACCAGACAGACGCATTGCCCGCTGTATTGAAGAAGCACGCAGACTCGTTCGACGTCAATTTCGGTGCATTGGGTCAAACCGCTGCAGCAACGCATCGCATCTTCACCGACGTATCAGGCATAGTTAGAAGCCAGCCATATCGTGTGTCTTCAACCGAGCGCAAGGTTATTCAGGAAAATGTTGCTAACATGCTTTCACGCAACATCAAACGCCCATTGTCCAGTTCCTGGTAATCGCCTATTGTGTTAGTGCAAAAGCGATGCTTCGGTCCGTTCTTGTGTAGATTACTGTGCTATAAACAGAATCACTCGCAAGGATGTGTATCCCCTCCCTCCATTGTTTAAAAGGTGCCCAATGTTTCTCCAGCCTTGACTTCAGGTCAGGCTACTTTCAGATCACCATGCATGAAGACAATAAAGAGAAGACCGCCTTTGCAACACCGGATGGTTTATACGAATTCAATGTAATGGCATTTGGACTCTGGAACGGTTCAGCTACATGCGAGCGCATGATTGGCACAGTTCTCCGCAGCTTGAAATGAAAAACATGCCTCTGTTACTTAGATGACATCGTCAATTTTTCTTCAATTTCTGATCAGCTTACTCGTCTCGATCAAGTTTTTACAGCGCTTTCCAGTACTGGCCTAGAGCTAAACACGAAGAAACGCCGTTTTTCATCAAAATGTATTAAAGTTCTTGGCCATCTCGTAAGCAGCGAAGGAATTAAGCCTGACCGAAAAAATCGCTGCTGTGCTGCACTTTCCCCGTCCGACTCGGGTCAAAATTTACGCAGTTTCCTCGGCTTGGCGTCATTATTCCGCAGATTCATCCGCAATCTCACCTCTATTGCCTCACCTTTACATGCACTTTTTCACAATGACACGTCTTTCATCTTGTCTACGGCTTGCGAAGAAACATTTTAAAACTCTGAAGCGTGCCCCCACTTCGGATCCCGTCTTCTGCCGTTTTGATGACAAAGCTCCGCCTAATGTGCACACCGACGTCAGTAGCCATGGGATTGGCGCTCCTTTTAACAACGCCAAGATACTTCTACAGAAAATCTTGTTGCCTATGCAAGCCGAACTCTGACTCCTGGGGAACAAAACTGCACTATTATCTAGCACGAATCTCTCGTCGTCGTCTGGGCTGTTTAGAAGTTTCGTCCTTCCTGTACAGCCGCCACTTCAAGGTCACTACTGACAACCACGCCCTATGCTGATTATCCTCCTTGAAAAATTTGTCCGGTTGTCTCGGGAGGTGGATCCTCCGCCTCAAGAGTATGACTTCATTGTCACTTACAACGCGGGCAAGAAGCACAAGGACGCCGACGCTCTCTCTCGTTGCCCTATTGCTTTGCCGTCGCAACACATGTCCTCGCATTCCTCTCCTGTCCCAGTGGAGTCACGCCATATAAACCCTACAGTTACCCAGTCTTTGAGCGCCGCCTGTATTTCTCCCGCCAGATATAGACTACAATGCTGCTCGCCACCACAGTGCTGACCCTTACTGTCGAAAGCTGATTGATAGTCTCAACGGTGTTATTATACCTCCAAATGCCCGTCTCCATCGCCGGCTAAGCAATTTCGAGTTACAGGAAGGCACATTATTTTGGCACATCTACAGCCCTTTGGGCCACACACGGGTTCCCGTAAATCCTTCTTCCCTGAGTCCTCAAATTTTACAAGCCTTTCACGATGACCCCACCGCAGTTAACCTTGGATACCACAAAACATACGACCGCATCAAAAGTCGTTTCTTCGAGCCTGGCCTTTCAAAATCAGTATTGAAATAAGTAGCGTCTTGCCTCCCTTGTCAACGACGCAAGCGGTCTACGTAGCCTTCTGCCTGTCTCTTGCAACCTCTCCCATGTCTTTTCACGCCTTTCGAAGTTGTCGGAATCGACTTGTATAGACGCCTACCCTTGACTCCAGCTGGCAACCGCTGGGTCATTACTGCCGTTGACCACCTCACCCGATATGCTGAAATCGCAGCACTTCCTTCCCGCTCTGCTTCAAAAATCGCCAACTTCTTCCTCCACATAATATGTCTTCGCCACGGCGCCCCTCGCCTCTTCAGCGATCGTGGCAAGTCTTCCCTCCCCACCATCCCCGCCGCAGTGCTTCATGCTTCAGGCCCGGTGCACAAAACAACAGCCCCTTACCTCCCCTCCGACCATTGAACCCATAGAACACTTTCATCGCAACCTTTCGGTATACTATCCACTTGCATTCACCCTCAGCATAACTGGGCTGTTTACTCCCCTTTGTAACATTCGCCTACAACACTCTCGTTCAACAAACCTACTCTCCGTTGTTTCTTGTTTATGGCTGCCGCCCCACCTTCTCCCTCGAAGTATCTTTCATCTCAGCTTTCTGCTTCGCTCTTTCTCTGCTTCGCCTTCCCACGAACAGTTCGTCTCTCGTATCGCCCACTGCCGATATCGTGCCCGCCTTCAAACTGAAGCCACCGAAGCTTTCAGGAAAAGCACGTATGATACGACAAATCGCTCAGTGTCTTTTCGCCCTGGAGACAAAGTGCTACTCTAGACACCTACTCGCCTCCCCAGCCTGTGTGAAAAGTTTCTGAGCCGTTTTATTGGCCCGTACACGGTTCTGGAACAAACTTTCCCTGTAAACTATCTCATCACACCTGCATTACCTGTTCGCAATCGTCGTGTGGCGGCACCGAGATTGTGCACGCGTCGCGTTTGAAACACTGCAACCGCCGACCTTGAGATTTAATTTGCGACCAGGATGGTCGCTTTCGTTCGGGAGGGGGAATGTTGTAAGCACTGTGAGTGAACTTCATCTTCATCTGAGCGTAATCGTCATAGGTCATCGTGTCGTGGGAACAAGGTGAAGTGTTGTGTTGATGAGCAGCGGCTAGTCGGTAGCTGCTGCTTCGGCCTATCTGAAATAGAAATGTGAATTTGCTGGTGAGTCCTTCTGCCTCACAAAATATATACCTGAGCGCATTTTTTACTGACAATATTTGCTTAGAAATAGGCTTCAGAAATTCGATTGATAATTCGCGGAATATATTTACACTTACTATCATGCAATATTCCAAGCCTACTCACTGCTAACAGATCATTTTGTTATAGATAGCGTTCATGATAGCCTAAAATGGCATAAATTGAATCGTTTTCCTAATTTCATTTGAGAATGCAAGTGACAATGTGACATTTTCTTTACGATCCACTGAGTGCTATACAGTAGAGTCCTTTATATAATATTTTTTTAAAAGCACTTGCTGCTGGGCTAGTTAGTTTTGGTTCATAATTCAAATAGTTTAAGGCGCAAAAAACAGACAAACACAAAGGTAAGTGACGGGACGAAGGGACGAAGCGCCATCGCTTTGTCCCGTCACTTACCTTTGTGTTTGTTTTTTGCGCCTTAAACTATTTTAATTATGAAATATTTATTTATCGGATAACGTAAAACTCAATACTAAAGACGTGAAGACGATTGTCCTAATCTGATCTTTTTTATTATCGGATGCAAAATAATTCGAAGCATAATCGTTCATGTGGAAATATTGTGAAGAGGAAGAAGTACACGAGGAACATTCTAGGCAGTGGCATCGTGATCGCTGCGCGTTTTGGACCTGACGGTGTTCGCTGTTGCTGTGCTCGCCGCTAATCTGCCCAGTCCTGCTGATCGAGTCCTGCTGATCTGATCAATAAACCCCCTTCTTACATTTGGTGGAGGTGCTGGTAAGATCTATCCTCTCCCCCTGGAACTCCGCAGCCGCACATTACCACCACCTCCTGCGATGCCTGAGGACGTTAACCACCAAGCCGTACAAGTTGGCTCGGCCATTATCTGTCCCGGCTCCCTCCGCTAGCGAGACCCCGCCATCTCCAGCGGCACTGACGACCATGACGTCGAGGACTGGCTCACATCCTATGAGCGAGTGAGCGTTATAACAAATGGGACGCGGAAACGAAGTTAAGCAACGTGATATTCTATCTTACCAGCGCAGCAAATCTATGATTTTGCAACCATAAAGCGGACATTCCATCATGGTCCGTGTTCAAAGCTAGCTTCGCTGAAGTTTTCGGCCGTCCGGCCGTAAGGAAACTCCGCGCTGAACAGCGCTTGCGTGCGCGGTCTAAGCAAGTTGGTTAGAATTTCAGAAGTTATATCGGGGACGTCGTTGATTGTGCAAGCGCGTGAATGCACAGATGTCAGAGGCCGACAAGATTAAGTACATTCTGCAAGGCATTGATGACGACGCCTTCCAGACGCTGAATGATCGAGATATCCGTAAAGTCGCAGAAGTGGTCACACTGTGTCAAAGTTATGATGAACTGCGCAAACAAAGGGCCATAACTCGTGCGAACACCATGCAGTCTGAGTCGCTGCTGGCCTGACAGATGCAGCCGAACATTCTGCGCTGCTGCCGCAAATCAAGAGCTTCATTCGGGAAGAAGTTGCTCGACAGCTCTCTCTTATGTCCTGCCATGAAGAGCCTTCCTCACACCTAGCTCCCTGTTTGCGCCAGATTATTCAGGAACAAGTAGCTGAATCTTCCTCCAGGCCCTCAATCTATGCCTGTCACAGCCCCCTTGATATATGCGGCTGTTGCTGCCCGACCACCACCTACGTATGCTCCGCCTCAACCTGCCTGGGTTCAACCGTCTCCTGGTCCTGCTCAAGGACCTGCGCAGTTTATTCGACAGGCCCCTAGACTGCGCACGACAGATAAACGACCAATTTGTTATACTTGCGGGCTGGCTGCACATATTTCTCGTTATTGTCGAAACCGCCTCCCAGTGTCGGCACCACCAACTCATGGTTCTGGGTACTGGTCTTCTACGCCTCAGTATTCCGCGCCTACTGAGCCTCCAGCCAGCCGTCATTTCTCCCCAGACCACTCAACCATGACCAACCACCGTTCACCGTCGCCGTTACGCCGCTCTATCTCTGCGATGCGACGTCGACAGAACGCTTCATGTGAGAAAAACTTGAGGCCGCAGTTCCTGTGGCGAGAACTGCGACCCCGTCGAGCTTTCAAAGTCCTCATCTGTCGCCGGCCAACCTTATTGATGTTTTCGTCGAGGGCGTTGCTGTCACGGCTCTAATTGACACTGGTGCTGCGATTTCGGTTATGGACGCAAAACTATGTAGCGCTTTAAAGAACGTGTAGACGCCAATTGCGGGACTTTCGCTGCGAACGGCCAGCGCTCAGCATATCAAGTCCTTAGCAGCGTGCACCGCTCGAGTAGTTATCCAGAATTGCCTGTATACCATTGAGTTCGTCGTGCTGCCAAGTTGCTCACACGCTGTTATTTTAGGCTGGGATTTCCTGTCGCGTCACGCTGCTATAATCGATTCTGCTCGAGCTGAAGTGGGATTCTCGACTTTGCCCGATGTTTACCAAACGCTGATCTACGAAATTCCTGTGCTAAAGCCCTCGTCGCCGAAGATATTGACCTTCCTCCCTGCTCTTCTGTGCTTGTTCGTGTCGCTTCTGCTTCTGTTAGCGATGAGACCGTTCTCTTCACACCAGCCCATACTTTCCTGCACCGCAAGTGTCTTCCATTGCCCTACGCTGTGCTCGCTATATCCGCTGTGTTTTCCATGTTATGGGTCTCTAACCCATTTAACTCCCCTACTGCTTTGCGCCATGGTGAATGCCTCGGCAGTATTCAGACAATCGCATCTCTTCTGATCTCTGAGGAACCTGACGACGTGTCGCACTCTGCCGTGACTGCGCTCAGCCCCCCTTCACCTGCGCCCGCTCCGCCCTCTACAGGCTTGTTCCTCCGTTCTATAGACACCGATCTTCCTCCAGCGCAGCGCACTCAGCTTTTGAACCTACTACAACAATTTCGCTCCTCCTTTGACTCGCAAAGTTGTTTGGGTCGAACTGCTACAGACACTCATCGCATCGACACTGGCACCCACGCACCACTGCGACAGCGCCCCTACCGTGTGTCTGCACCCGAACGCCAGGCTATCGAAGAGCAAGTCGACCTAATGATTCAGAATGGCGTCATTCAGCCCTCAAGCAGCCCTTGGGCGTCACCTCTTGTCCTCGTAAAAAGAAAGATGGTTCTATTCGCTTCTGTGTCGATTATCGCCGCCTTAATAAGATTACGAGAAACGACGTCTACCCTCTCCCAAGCATCGACGACGCTCTCGATTGTTTGCAAGGCGGCGAGCTCTTTTCTTCCCTAGATTTACGTTCCGGCTACTGGCAAGTTCCCCTGGAAGCGGCTGATCGCCCCAAAACTGCCTCTGTAACTCCCGATGGCTTTTACGAATTTAGAGTTATGCCGTTTGGCCTTTGTAATGCTCCGGAAACATTTGAACGGATGATGGACACTGTTTTGCGTGGCCGAAAGCGGAAGACGTGCCTCTGCTACCTCGACGAAATTGTCGTTGTGATTTTATGTTTGGGGCTCCGGCACGAGCTCCGTTCAGGAGCTCCGGCAGGTAACAGAGCAGGTTCACAGACACACGCACGCTTTTCTTTTCTTGACCAAATATCACGGGCAACACACATGCATGCAGCCTAGCTTGCTACCCAGTGGGACATATCCAAACACAAAACCGTCTTACTTCTTTTCGTCCGCTCGTGCACTCCATGCTGGTGCAGGTGAGTCCGCCGGTGCAGGCGTCCGGTTGAGGCAAGACCAGCGGCCGGGGTGTGACGCGGGCTCTGTTTACATCCTGTCGCCCAGGGAACTCGGTAGCGCGGCAGGCCACGCTCCGGCGTCTGTGTCCGGCGTCTACTTCGCAGTCCGGGGTACTGCGGTGGTCACGCCCGAGTACTGCAAAGGCACCAGTGCGGCAGTACAAGTGCTGCGGCCAGGCACGATGGAGCAGTCGAGCTGCCTCCGGAAGTCGTTCGCAGGCTGGCGAAGCGCTGGGCGGCACCAGACCACGGACCAGGTGCCCGGCAGGTGCTGGTGAGCCGGCCTTGTACGCTAGGCCCAGGAAGATGAACTCAGCTGCCAGCGACGCCCAGGAACGTCCGTCCCGTTCTCTTGCCCGAACAAACTCTCGCGCACTTCACTTCTTTTCGAGCAACCCGCACACTCGCCAGAATCACCATCATCACAACTTCCCCCTTTCCAAGACAGTTTCTTGCAACTGTTCTGGCGCCGGGGAGGGGGGAGACGTGGCGGAAAGTGCACAAACTACATAAATAACCACAAAGCAGACACCCACAAAACTCTTCACCATCGAGACATCATTCACAATCCATAATCCAACACACGAGTTCGTTTTTTTTCTAAATCTCTTTGCAGTCAGCAAAACACACTACTACACCTTTCACACACGGCTCATGTAATCGGCACCGACGTTATCGGTCCCTTTTATGTAGTCTATGCTGAAGTTGTATTCCTGGAGGAATAAACTCCACCGCAACACTCGATTGTTCATATGCTTCGCGGATTTCAGGTACTGGGGCGGCTGCTGATCAGATTGGATGGTGAAATGTTTGCCATACACATAAATATGAAACTTCTGCACCGCCCAGACAAGAGCTAGACATTCTCGCTCAATCGTTGAATAGCGTGTTTTTCAGGGTAGCAGATTGCGACTCGCGTAGGCAACTGAATGTAAGATACTATTGCTGCCAGTTTGCAAGAGTACTGCTCCGAGACATGGTGGATGCGTCTGTAGGAAACACGAAGGTTCTCGAGAGATCAGGAGCCTGTACAATAGGAGTATCACTGACTTTTGCTTTCAGGGCAGTGGACGCATGTTCATGCACGGGTTGCCAAGAATGGCATTAGGCTGTCCTTTCCTGATGTGATCTGTCAAGGGCTTGGTGATTTCGGCATAATGGGGAATAAACTTCCGGTAATAACCAGTCAATCCAAGAAACGACTGAATAACGTTCTTTGTTGTCGGCCGTTTCGCCCCTACTAATTATTTTGTTTAAGGGGAAGAGCGTCGTGTTCTCGAGTTTTTTTAAGTCGATATTTATTGCCTCAGGGCATCAGTAGGTTATGAGATGAAGGATGAATAAATGATTAAATGAATGGAAAAAGGTTGGCTGATTTTATGAAGTCCAGAAGTGAGCGATGATGAGGTCCCTGCGTCCAAGTGACGTATGAGGCAGGATTGGTTGCTGAAAGGCCAGCTATTCTCAGGTGCCGGAATCGTGTTGGCTTGAGTGCTGGGCAGTCCCACAGCAAGTGGTTTTTTTTTTTTTTTTTTTTTTTTTTTTTTTAGATCGGGCATCCTGGGCGAGGATATAAGTGTTGGAAGTATGACCACGTCCTAGTTACAGCTGGTGTAAGGGCAACACCGACCCGGATCCTCCTAAGCGCAACCTCCTCTGCACGGGTGAGACCGCGGGGAAGGGATATCGCACACGGAGGGATAAGTGCACGTGTGCGGCGCCGGAGGTGCTCCTTTCTTGACGAAAGGAGGGTAGCGTCGTCGACTTCGAGAAGCTGTGGGATTGATGCGTCTTGGTTCACGAGGCGGGTTGCAAAATCAGCTTGACTTTGGGAAGGCAGCAGATCCCGTGGGACCCAGTCAATGCGTATTGACTGTGGGATGCGCGCCGCAAGCTGGTGGATGTCCTGGCAAATTTTAGGGCAGCGGCTGACACGTCGGAGCAGACGTACTGCTTGAAGTGCGTCAGTGCGGATTACAATGTGGGCTGTAGGGAGCATGGTTATAGAAGTCACGGAGCAGAGTGCCTCTTGAACTGCCACAAGCTCAACGCAGAAAGATGTAAGTGGTTCCGAAAGCTGAAACGTAGTTGTCTGATTCAGGCTAGGCCTCCGTGGACAGTGGATTGCCGTTTTGGCTTCACAGCCTTGCAGGCTTCCATCTACGTACACTACTACGGAATCCTGAGGCAGGTTAGCATCTTGCTCTTCAAATCTCTGGCGTAGCAACGATGCAGAGTTGGCAGACGTCGGTCTGCGGATGTCAGTTGGCTTGTTGTCTCCTAACTGTATAAATTTCCAGGGAGGGAGAACTGGCGTAGGTGGCTGAAGAATAATGTGTGACGTTGCATACGCCCTCAGTGCTTGCGTGGAATGTGACAAAGTGGCCTTGAGTCTGCGAGCATCTCGGCGCTGCTGCACCAATTCATCGATGGTGTTGAGCTGCGCATTCTCCTGTAACGCTACGACCGGTGTGATTCGTGGAAGGCATGTTATGGTCCTCATAGCTTCTCGATTTAAGGCTTCAAGGCGATCCCATTGTGCCCTTGTAAGATGCTGGAACTGGGCCTGATAAACAATACGGGGCTGCAGAACCGCCCTCACTAACTGGCGTGCAACAGACGAGCCAGCGCCACCCGTTTTAGGTGCAATTCTTCTTATTAAACTTATAGTTTGAAGTGCTTGCTTTTTTGCCTGAGAGAGCCAAGCAGTCGCTGATCCTGATTGGTGAATTGTTAAGCCCAGAATTTTCAGGCTCGAACTTTCTTGTATTGGGGTGCCTGATAGAGAGAGACGAATTGGATTTGAGGCA
>JAJIZL010031548.1:0-10599 GCA_023969395.1 Amblyomma maculatum | reverse complement strand
GAAAATTTTATACATGAATGTACGTATTTACAACAGGTGAAACAATGACCATGATCTATGCCGAAGAGGAAAGAGATCAAAATCTAGCTCAGAACGAGTTCTCCAGGCCGCGGGGCCATTTCATTAACTTCGGGACTCCGCCCACATTTCTCATCCCCAATGACAACGAACTCACACATGACTGGCTAACAAACATTTTGGCATGTCTTTCCACTTTCATAAGTTCTTCACCCTCTCCTTAATACAAGCAATGCAAAAGGGACAACAAATTCGTTTCACAACAAACGGAATTTAGAGAATGGACCTCGAAATGATTGGCTCACTACGTCACATGCCAAACTCTCTCCCCTAGGAAAAAAAAAAGAAAAAAAAATTAGAACCCATCAAAACAGTGTCCCACGTGCGCAACCATTGCCCAAAGCATCCTTGGCGGCTCCTTTTACAGGGCAATTATTGCAATTATTGGCGTCCGAGTCAGCACCATTGCGGACCACATCAGAAGAGCCAACCCACATCCTCCCGCTCCGCATCATACCGTCACTGTTACACACTTGCCCTTTTTCAACGCCGCCATCTCCCACCATTGTTGACATCCAGGGTTGGAATCCTCAACGAGACCCCACTCAGCGCGCCTGCACTGAATAATTGTCACTTTTATGGGCTCCCCAACAAGGAAGAGGGCCTTACACCCTTCAACCTGACAGTGTTTTTTCTTTGAACGATAAGCAGTTCTTACAAAAGAGGTGCTCATTTCAAAGCTGTGCTGCCTCCGGGTGATGGGTCCAGTCAGCGTACAAAGGACCCCTTAGTACGCTTAGTACTAAGGACCCCTTAGTATGCTTAGTACTAAGGACCCCTTAGTTGTATACTGTTCGTAAAGCTCCTTAAATAAAAATGAGCCCCCTAAATGACACAGCAACGAGAACAAACTGCCTGTCCCCGCGTCTTCGAGTGCGACAGCAAAGTCCTCGGAAGAGGGGACTTTTCCCTCTCTGCCTACGTTTCCTTTAAGCACTGTAGCTGCTGTAGCTGCCTCTCTGTGCGCGTCTCTCCGCCTCCTGTCCGAGGGCAAGTGGGAGACGGCCGCAGCTGGGCATTGAACAGGTGACCCAAAAAGAGCAGACTAATAGAGGTGCCTAGCATACCCACCGATCCCTTACAGAAATCATTAAAGAAATGAAAGCAACACATCAGATAATGCTACAATGTTTCTAAGTGCAAAGTCGACAACTCCAAGTCATATAAATATATGTACATCTCCGCACATTAACTAGACAGAAACAGTGCAGAGTAAGCTAATAATTCAGTGTCTAGCAACACTATTAAAAGGGGATAAAGGCCACGGGGGGCTGCGATTATTAGTACCGTTTTGCCTTTAAACTAGTACAATAACATACTTGTTGCAAGCTTAAAATCAGATTCACACCTGTCCCACCCACAGCAATGGAACACACATCTGACTCAAGTCTGCAGAGAAAGAGCAAGCTAGACTATTGCAGACGCACCCTTGGTTATTTTTCTGGCATTTCTGAGGGTAAAGAATCTGACTTGTCAGTAGCATGTATATGAATAAGAATCCTATGACAGTAAATGCATCAGATTTTCTGGAGTGGCTTTTCTTTGCTGACCACATATGAGGTGAGCTATAATTTATCCAACTTGGCCTAGGTTTATTCTATGAATAACAAAGCTATAGCAGGTACACAGTCATCCACTCAGGCTGAACATGCGAGTGCGTGGCATGCACTTTTTGAGATGCCACTGCATCCATCGCAGCCGCACACTGTAGCGAAGAGGCAGACAGCGTGAAGTACCAGCCTCTAGTCCCTCTACCACCACTGGGGTCCCAAACAAGGGACCCCTTGTTTTTGTCAGGACAGGCCCCCTCAGGGTCAGCTAGTGAGTAACCTCCTGTATTTGTATCTGATGGAAATGTTGTCCACCACCACCCACAATACGCAGCTGCGCATCATAGCAGATGTGAAGCAACAGCTCCTGGTCCTTCTATGCATAAGCCACTTTGCCTTGATGCATGCCTGCGCACCATAGTAAAGAGGCAGACGACATGACGCAGCAGCTCATGGTACCTTTACACATGAGCCCCCCCCATTGTACTTCAATACGCATCCATAGCAAATATACAGACTACGCCACACAGCAGCTCCTGGTCCCTCTATGCATAAGCCATTTTGCCTCAATACGCACCTGCGTACCTGAGCGAAGAGGCAGACGTGAAGCTGCAGCTCCTGGGCCCTCCATGCACAAGCCACTTAGCATCAATGCACGGCTGTGCACTGTAGTAAAGAGGCGAAGGACGTTAAGCAGCAGCTCCTGGTCCCTCTACACATCAGCCATTTTGCCTCAATGCGCATCTGCACACCGTAACAAACAGCCAGATGTGACAAAGAAGCTCCTGGTTTCTCTACACATAAACCACTTTGCCTCAATGCACGCCTGCACACCGGAGCAAAGAGGCAGATGACGTGAAGCTGGAGCGGCTGGTCCCTCTACGCACAAGCCACTTAGCCTTGATGCATGGCTGTGACGAATGCATTGCTATTTTGCAAACTGCATGCCACACATTCCCATTCAAGCTAAGAGTGGACGACTGTGTAAACGTAAAATACTGGTTATTTACTTCAATGGACAATGACAAAAAGTAACATGACAATGTAAAAAGAATTTGCTGCATAAAGTTTGTTGAAACCAGTTCTACATCCTACATGTAAACAAGCTAAAACCTTAATGTCGAAGGGATGTCCTGTGTGTTTAAAATCATCACGCTCAAACAACTTCAACACTGACAATCATGATTCAATATTAATAATATAGATAATAATACAATACTCACTTTTAGCCATACCAAAGAAATGAGAATGCAAAGGGATGTTGCTGTTTTTCCCCCGTGGATGACAGTTTTCCATGTTCAAAGTGCTGCTTCCTGTTGGCCTACGAAATCGGCTACAGCAAATGGCATCTGAAAAATTTTTGGAAGCCTCATGCTAGTCTTCAACGAGAAAAGCATTGCCATAAAGAAGCAGAACACAAATACTTTTACAACACACTAAAAGCACCAACTGCAGTGCTGTTTTTAGGATGACTAGGTAGAGGTTTTGCTGTAGCAAGCCAAATGTTAGCCTTCAATAAGGAAAGCATTCCCATACAGAAACAGAACACAAAAACTTTTACAACACATTAAAAGCATCAATTGCACAAATGCTTTTAAGATGACCAGGTACAGGTTTCTGCTATAGCCCACATCATGTGACCAGCGATTATCAGAAGCCTTGTATGTGAGCATGATGCCCTAGATTCAATTTATGGCTATCACTGTATTAACAAGCATGGGTTTAAAGCTACTTTAACATGATAATCTAAGAACATGGTAAGAGCTTTCAGTGCGAGACATAAGCTCAGTATCATGCACTATAAGGTGCTGCATGGCTCTAGTGTAGCTTTGGCATTATCTCGCTGTCAATAATGCAGTGAAGTTCTGCGGAGCCTTTGAATATCTGTAAGGACAAAGCAACAACAATTTTGTTTTCATCTCACTTTTGCTCAACTCGCTTTTTTTTTTTTTTTTGAGCCCGCGGCTTGCATGGCCTCCCAGTATGCCTGTTTTGCATAAAGAAGGCGTTGCAGGCACCAGAGCTCACAGCCCAACTGTATCGCGGCGGCGGTATGTCAAATTCGTGCCAGAACAGCGCAGAACAACGGGTCAAGAAAGACAAGTGCTGACTTTTTTTTTTTTCTCTCATCTCCTTGTCCGGTTGTTCTGCGCGGTTCGGTCCCACATGCATAACCAACATGCGCAAGGTGCTGTCCTGGTTTGTCAAAGCTGAAGGAGAGTACTAAACCTTTAGTTATTTAGTATATACAAAAAACACGCGACGTTTTTACAAGTGTAGGCATGTCGCACGATAGGCTCGAGGAGTGCGCAAGTTTTCTCGTATAGTTTTTACAACTCAGCACGTTGCGCATGGTTAACAAATTAACTCCTTTAAAGCTCGGGCAGGCACTCCTTTATCAGAGACAGAGAAGTTGCGCGGCTTACTGGCGCAGCGTCCAGTAATGCCGAGAAAGATGGCCCTCAGACTTGAGGCTGCACTTTAGTTAGTCGGCGCGGAGCCATCCTGTCAGTCTCGCCTAAAACACTCGACCGTTCGGCTGCTGTACACAGCTGTTTCCTTACCCAAAAGCTCACCACTATCGGTGCATCGAAAAGTTCCACTAAAGAAACAAAAGTTCGGTGAAATACTTACTTTGGAATCGGCGGGTGAACAAAGTGTGCCAGCCGCACCAAGCCACAGCAAAAACAATGCTAGCAGTGCATTACAGCCGTTTGAGGATTTTTTTGAGGATAGGTTCGGTTTCGTTCTTTTGGAGCTTGCTGCTTGCTGCGTCTATTCAGCCACTGATTAAAATTTCACCGAAGCATCATGATAGAAAAATGTTTAATGGTCATTTAACTTTTAATTAAAAATTTTTGATGGAAGAATTCAACGATGAAACACGCGGAAAATAAAAAAAAAAACTGTTTAATGGAAACGCTTTCTATCGCATAGATTCGCTCTGGCATCATATAATGCAGACTTGACGGCATTACTGATTTATACGCAGTTCAGACGAGCACGACGACTACAAACTATATCATAGCTGTGTAAAAGCAAATCCAGTGGCGGACGTACGGCGGCTGTCCGCTGGGCGAACGGATTCGACCATCCGCTTTCGTACGTACGCCGGAATTCCGGCGGACGTCCGAAATCGGCCGCCGAGTTGCGGCCGAGGTCGGTTGTCCGTCGGACGTCAGTGGCCGTCTGGGAGACAGAAAAAGTAGAAAGGTAGGCTTGAAAATCAATATGCAGAAGACTAAGGTAATGTTCAACAGCCTCGGGAAGGAACAGCAGTTTACATTAGGTAGCGAAATACTGGAAGTAGTAGGCGAATATATCTACTTAGGACAGGTAGTAACCGCAGATCCGGACCATGAAAAGGAAATAACAAGAAGAATAAGATTGGGATGGAGCGCATTTGGCAAGCACTCGCAGATTATGACTAGCAGCTTACCGGTATCGCTCAAGAGGAAAGTATACAACAGTTGCATCTTGCCTGTACTCACCTATGGGGCTGAAACGTGGAGGCTAACCAAAAGAGTTCTACTTAAGTTAAGGACAACCCATAGGGCTATGGAACGAAAAATGGTAGGGGTAACATTAAGAGATAGAAAGCGTGCAGAGTGGGTCAGAGAAATAACTCAAGTTACCGACATTCTAGTGGAAATTAAGAAGAAGAAATGGACATGGGCAGGACATATGTAGTGCGAAGAGAGGATAACCGATGGTCGCTGAGGGTAACAAACTGGATCCCAAGGGAAGGAAAGCGTAGCAGGGGGCGGCAGAAAGTTAGGTGCGCGGATGAGATTAAGAAGTTCGCAGGGGTCAAGTGGATGCAGCTAGCACAGAACAGGGTTAAGTGGAGAAATATGGGAGAGGCCTTCGCCCTGCAGTGTGTATAATCAGGCTGATGATGATGATGATGACTCTGGGTATTTCATGGTCTTGTATTTTAAGACCCTGATCAGTTGAGCCGTTGAAAATATAATCAGACCCGACTTAACTGCGCTAAAACATGCCTAGAGCGTCCCCTTCGTCTCCGCAATACTTAACTAGAGTTGGCAATTCTTCCAGACTCTCAGCTATAGGAGCACAATATCGTCTGCATACATCAAACCGGGGAGGCGCTGCTCTACCGCCTTTCCACCTAATCTATATGACAGGTTAAAACCTAGGTTACTGTCTTGTATCCTCCGTTCCAGGTTTATCATATAAAGCATGAACAGCAGCGGTGATAGAGAACAGCCTTGTCTTAATCCTTTGCCTACTTTGACATCTTCCGTACTTCTTATCCCTTCCCATGTAATTTCTACTTTGTTATCCCGGTATATTTCCTGTAGGAACTCTATTATTTCATAACCGATACCTTCTTATTTTAATATTTTCCACAGGAGTTCCCTGTTTACATTGTCGTATGCTCCGTTTATGTCCAGGAAGGCCAAATATAAAGGTCTATTTTCCACTCTAGATATTTCGATGCATCGGGCAAGCACGAACAGGCTATCGTCTAAGCGCCTACCATTTCTAAAGCCGTTCTGAAGTTCTCCGAGTATCTTATTACTTTCTACCGATGCTTGCGCCTTTAATTTCACTGCCTGCATGGCCAACCTGTACATAACAGTCACTGCTGCCGCCAGCGCCGCCGCATCTCACCAACACCGTGTTTACAAAAAAAAAAGGGGGGGCGCTCGCGGCGTCGCAGCCGACTGGGGGTGAAAATTAGGGTTAGCGCCCTTTGGAATACATAGAACCGAAAAATTTCTATGCAGTTTTCTCATTTCACGGGGCACCTGTGATGTCGTTATTCGGTACAAAGTAACTATGGACACCCTAGAACAGATAGTCAGAATATGAAACCTCATTGCCGAGACGAAGTATTTTTAAAATACCGAGAAACATGTGGGGGTGCGAGTTGGGAGGGCGACCCGTAGAAACACATGTAGACACAACTTACCGTAACATTTTTATCGTTTCGCAGAGTATCAGAAGTGGTGGCCGGTCGTTAAACGCTGACCAGCGCTTTGAAGAAGTGTGTTTTAAAGTATGGTGCGTCATTACTGAAAACTCCCCGAATAACCTGCGTTATGAATCCAGACACTGCCAAAAGGCAAGCTGGGTGTAGCGAATCGCGCAGTTTTGCTTACAGCCTGATATGCTGCCGCTTAGGGTAAATAAGCTTGATGATAATGTCGCTCCAGTGATACGTACTAGACAGAAATACATTTAAAAAGCAGTTGTCAAACGTCATACGACAATATGAATTCCGAACGAGATTCGCGCATTACAGCAGACGATAGCGTAGCTGGCGATACCCACCGCGGCCGCCTCCAGCTCCGGAGCGTCTGCTAGCGACAGCGGGTGACGTATGGTCGTCTGCAACTGTGCGCGGCCAGTCTATCGTGCTGTGAGCGTTCCCGCAAGTCGTCAGACTTGCATTACTTGCAAGAGAATGTAGTGTGTGATGCAACATGACGTCGGGGCGTCGTACAAGACGTTCACCAAAAAATGAGAAGGGTTCAACGCTGCTGAACCGAGCAAAATGTTGCGGTAAGTTGTGTTTACATGTATTTCTATGGGTCGCCCTCTCTCGCACCCCAATACGTTTCGCGGTGTTTTAAAAATAGTTGGCCCCGGTAATGGGGTTTCATACTTTCACGATCTGTTCTAGGATGTTCATGGTTGCTCTGTACCGAATAACGACATCACAGATGACCCGTGAAATTAGAAAACTGCTTTGGAATATTTTGCTTCCATGTATTCCTATGGGCGCTAAGCCTATTTTTCACCCCCAGTCGGACCACGCTGGCGACAGAAGCGCCACCGCATCGTGCTTACGTCACAGATCGGTGTTGGTCTATATATACCTTGCCATAGCCATTCCGCTAGTCTTGAGCAAGACCAACCAGAGCAGTCCTTCAGAACCGTCAAGCATGGCTAGCAGGTCTCCATGGGGATGAGAGCGAACGTAGGTCTCGGGAATGCCCTCAAATGAGAAAAACGAGAAAACTCGACTCTGAGAAATGCGCAGGCGGCCATCCCGGTAAGTGGCGCTGTACGATATTCTGCTTAGTTGAAAAGTCATCTACGGGCCGTCATTGCCACCATGCAGAACCGGACAAGGCTAGGCCTACTTGACGCCTAGGCCTAGGTGCCATGTTACTCTAATTGTTCATGTGAAGATTTTTGAAACGTTTTCCGGCCTAGTTCCCGAGAGCCCGGCCTTTTTATTTTGAGGTCTAAGATTCTTTCGAACATGTCAGTCACAGTCCACAGACTGGGGAAATAAATTTCCGAATTTCTGCGATCGTGTCGCATCGTGTGTTGCTGGACGTGGTGAACGCCGTAAGATATATAGTATCTTGCGGATTATCTTTCCCCTTGCAGATCTTTTCAGAAATTTCAGTGAAAGTTTAGCCAACAAGGTGAAGCAACTTCACGTGGCCGCAGTTTGATAGTGCTGCGCCTCGCGTAACAGGCAGTGCCTTGAGTCAGGTTTGGGCAGCGGCCTTTCGTCAAACGTCTTTGTTCATCACGCGCTCCAAGTGCACACGTACGACACAGTAATTTCTAAATGCAGCACTTTATTTTCCGTGGAGTATTAACACAAATTTAAAATACATACGTGACAAATCTGACGCAGAAGAAATACGTTGATTGCCACAGGCTTTAATACAGCTGACTCGGCGCTAAATTCAAAACCCGTTTCTACGCTGTCATTCCTTGGCTCGTCAAACTTTTCAGCTGAACCACAGTACGAAAAGCCGGTGCGCAACTAGTGAGTGTCGTTTTGCTATGACGTTGGCTATGGGCTCATACAGTGCCTCCTGGAGAACAGTGCCCGCAGCGTCGCGCCTGTCTCCATAGTATTATAGAGGCTAGAAGGTACGTGCAGGCGCATTTTTGCATCTGTAGCCATTTTTTTTAATTTTCTGTTGGTTTGAAATACCCTCAAGACTTCAAGACCATTAAAATTCACGGAAGTTGCCTGTAAGCGGCTGCTCCTCTGGCGCGAGAAGCGTCTGCTCTATTAGGGGCTTTACCGCTTTACTGCTTTCATGGCCTCCGGTTCGAATCTCGGAGGCCATGCTGTTAGAGAATAACTTCGCGACGTGGCCGCGAGGCGGAGCCAGAATTACGCCTTTTTGAGAAAGGGAGTGGCAGTAGAGGGAGAGGGATGACGGGAGGCAAAACCCTCAACGCTGCAGGCACGGATAACTCAAGGAGGCACTGGCTCATGCTTGCTTTGCGTAAGAAGAAAACACCAGCATAGACAAAGCGCACCAGGTCGAGCCAAGAGCCGTTTCAAAGGGTATGGCTGGTATGGCCCCGAACATCAACAACTACTCGCTCAGAGTCGACCGGCAGGCTTCTATGGGATTTGCGCTACCATTTCTACGATTTTTACTATGGTGAAGTGCTGAAACCGCTGAAACAGGAGGAGCAGTGAATGTGAAGTGCAGCTATGGTCCTATGGTGCAGCTTGACAGCTCGCAGTCGTAGACAGCGAGGAAGCGAAAGGAAGGAGAAAGACCTTTGATACCTTTTAAGCTCTTGTTCTGTGTATTTGTTGCTATTTTCTTCTCGCGTCTTTGTCTTTTTTTTATTTTTTGTTGAGATCCCTTCGGGTGATTGCTCGTTGAAAAGGGTACGGTACGGCCGCATCGCCATTGCCAAGTTTGGCGCGTGGTGCGCGCATATGGTTGGCGCCGTTGGCGCGTGAGGCGAAGTTATATGGTTATATCATATCATTGCGTCGGTGTCTTCCTCGTGGATTATGTTTCAGGCGGGGTCGATGTTACTCGATTTTAATCGGCTACGCACGGTAAGTCTACATCAAGATGTTTTATTGGTATGACCTCCTAAATGATTCTAAGCAACTACTATCACCGTTTGTAAGTGGCCTTAGATCGTTAGGCTCTCGGCTCGACCTGGTGCGCTTTGTCTATGCTGGTGCTTCTCTTACTCAAGGCAAACAATCTATGAGCCCATAGCAAAGCGACACTCACAAGTTGCGTACCGGCTATTCGTACTGCGGTTCGGCAGAAAAGTTTGCCGTTTGCCGGGCCAAGGAACGGCAGCTAAGAAACGGGTTTTGAATTTAGCGTCGGGTCAGCTCAAAATTGTGGCAATCAACATATTTCTTCTGCGTCAGATTTATTACGTATGTATTTTAAATTTTGTGTTAATACTTCACGGAAAATGAAGTGCTGCATTTAGAAATTACTGTTACGTGTGCACTTGAAGCGCGTGATGAACAAAGACATTTGACGAAAGGTGTCTGCGGTGCTTTGACCTTGTTAGTCGAGCCGCTGCCCAAACCTGACTCAAGGCACCTCTAGTTTAACTGTAGTTACGCGAGGCTCCTTCTGTACCCCGGTCGGGCGTGCGCAATTTTTCGAACTGCTTTCTTCGCAACAGGCAGAGTGTGCGTTTCTGAACTGTGACTGCTACATGACGTAGACGGCAGTGTGTGACCCGGCGCTGATTGTCGCAAGCGATTGTAGTCACACGGTCATTTTCAAAGGCTAAACATCTTGAGTGACTTCCTCTCTAACCGCTCATTTAATGTTCGTCTAGGCACAACTATGTCAAAAACATTTATCCAAGAGAATGGTGTACCACAGGGATGTATTTTAAGCTCTACATGTTTTGGTGCAAAAATGAATAGTATATGTAAAGCAATCCCAGAGTCTGTTGTGTATTCACTTTCCGTTGATGACTTGCAAACTGCCTGTACATCATCCAGCATATCATCCTGTGAGAGGCAAGTACAGATAACATTGAATAAGTTAGCCACATGGGCAGACAGGAATGGGTTTAAATTTTCCCCTCAAAAAACAGTAGCTGTTCTTTTTTCACTTAAGAGAGGCCTACAGACAGATCAAACTTTATACCTAAATGAAGCTGAACTGCCAGTAAAAAATGAACATAAATTTTTAGGTTTAATTTTTAATAAAAAATGAACATTCCTGCCTCACATAACTAA
>JAJIZL010031539.1:20266-34461 GCA_023969395.1 Amblyomma maculatum | reverse complement strand
CTGTTTTGTGGGAACCGAAACTAACCGTTTCGATTCCCACATACTATCGCGACAGTTTCAGTTAACCAAAATGCTCAGAGATTTGCTAATTTGGCTATTTTCGGAATAGCTTTATTCAAGAGTATGATTTTCACCAATCATTTAAAAACTATTATATAAATTGATAGAATAAAACTGATAAACAAAATCAGTCCGCAGGTTCATCAACTTGGAACCTACGTGGTCAAATATCATGCTTCCCTCTTGTGAGCGTTTTTGCTGTTCAGTGCCAACGCAAATAGACATACATGTTTAGAAGAAATTGTAATGATTCTAAATTGAAATATCCAGAAGTCAAAAATGCAAGGCCATGAAAACTGCGAAAGATATTTCCAGTATATGGAAAAAAATCTAAACAGTCAATTTCGGTTTTGCAAAATACACAGGGAGTTACAAATTTGGCTTAATCTCTGGAGTAGAGTTAAAAGTATATATATATATTTTTTTTTTTGCTACAACTTGAAAACTGATTTTTTTTTTTTAATAAGTTTTTAAAGTGGACGCCTACCTCAAACGAAAGGCGGAGGATGCTCGCCAGCAGTAAAACCTTGCGGCATATCTTCGTAGCGCATCGCATAAAAAGAGCGCGAGGTGGAATTTTCTTTTTCTTCTTCCTACAGTAGCAACAACAATAACAACAACAGGTAGAATCGATAATGAAAAAGGGTCTTTGAATGCGAATTGCCTTTCGGTGCCAGCTGCATCAATTATCTCCGCTTCCTGTGTTTCAAAAAAAAAAAAAAAAACCGTTTGATAAAAAGAGGTAAAAAAAAAATCATGGAGGCGCAGCGACACCAGCCCTTCACAGAAGCATCACATTGCAAGCGAAATATTGCAACAAGCCTCTAGTACTGCGGTACTCTGAACTCAGACCACATCACACTTACTGCTAACACCAAGCTGCAGCGTATGTGGAGAAATATGTCGTTAAATTAGCTTGCAAATGTTCATAGTTGCTCCGCATGCTGTGCAGCTGAGCATGTCTTGCATGCGTTTTTGTACGCAGGTCAGAAAGTTGTTTACGGGCCTCCTGTGCTTGACCCCAGCAGTCAGGAAGGACAAACGCAGCAGTACCAGCAACAGAGCCAACCTTTCAGGCAGCAGCAGAAACAGCAACAGCAGCAAAGGCAGCAGCGACTCACGGTCAAGAAGAATATGGCACAAGCCGGTATGTGCACCGTACTCAATACACGAAGCTTTGGCTCTTTAAATGCACGTGTGACGTAGCTTGTTTTCGGCGCGGAAGACAACAGGATGCGCGAGACAAGAAATGCTGACTTTACTGCCCGTGCGCCGATCTGGGCCACTTCCGTGTCCTGTTTACTGTCAACTGTGCGTAAACAGAACTATGATTCATTGCCCGCGTCACATACAGACACAATGCCTGACATTAAGCGTCAAGTATATAGTGCAACCTCTCCTGCCAGTGGCATGGCGCCACACAGTTGAGCATTACTAATAATCCTATTCTTAGCTGTATAACTTCGGTACGATTCCTTCACGCATATGACATGTAACGCCTAACCATCTTTAAACGCAAACGTATACGGATTGAATGAACTAACCTGCAATTCAACTGCAACTTGCAATCAGACGGAGAAGCCCATCATTGAAGCGGCTGAGCACGTGGATATGAAACGGTGACGAAACGGAAAGTCCAGTCCGGAAACAGTCTTATAAGCTAAAAAGACGCTGCTGCGTTCACACTACTCCTAATGTTATTTATCTAATCATAGCGTTAGTTTTCTCTAATTCTAATCCTAATGTTAGTTATTAATGCTATTTACTAAGCACTTTGCGTGCGTATTAGTCATTCTAGCTGAAATTTGCGTCAGAAGGATACTACCCATCGTAAACAAGGACGCCAGCTATCAACAGGAAGGAGAGTGAGTTTCGGTGCTCGTCAATAAAGCAATAATAGCCCTTGTGCTTATCCTCTTTCTCTGTCATCGCTGAATCAATTCATTGGGTTTCTGAGCTTATTACAAAATTAAAGAACCAGGCCTTTCGTTTTTTCTCTTCTTGGATAATAAGCGTGTCTGAAGCCATCTCTCTCTGCAAATATTTCAACAGTTGATTCAGTTTTTACGCCATAAATATGAGGTGGGACACCGACGTAGCTTGTTCATTTCGCCTTACAATTTTCCCGTAAATCTTACTCCTTCCCGGTTCCAGTGACATTCACAATGGCTCATAAGAGGTTAATCCACCGGTAGCTTCAGTATAGACACTTTCTAATATGCCTAAGCATCGAAAAACTGAAATATTAACATATTTCGCTAGTAATTTTCGAAAGTGGTCGCTGATACAACCGCTATACAGCCCATATTAGAGACAAAGTTTGCCATTATGGCTTCTGAATTCCTGTAGACATGTATACACGGATATTTTGGGCATTTTCTGGGAAAAAGTTCTGAAACGCCATTTTTTGCATATAGTTGGACGTAATAAATATATAACGTAATTTTTCACGGTATTAATCGATATATCTACATATACACTCTCGGCAAGCTTCTTGTTCTTGGTTTTAAGTTTTTAGGACCGCCCCCCCATTGGTTTCCAATGGCAGTCTCGATTACTCGTTGTTACCGCAGGGCAAACTTCAGAACCAAAAACTTGCTACCCATTGGAAGTTTCGGCCACCCCTATCTGCATGTTCATAAAGGCCTCTCACAAAATTTCATAGTCGCCTCCCAATTATTTACGAAAAACGCATCCCAATGTGGTTTTTTTTTTTTTCCTTTTTTTTTTTTTACCACTCGCCGCGAGTGCGTGAATAACTTTCAAAGCAAATTTTCGCGCCACATCGGAAGCTTACGACATTCCCATCAATACATAACAGTATCTTGCAATATACCAGTGTTGCCGCGCATTTAAAAGATGTCCCAGAATCTTACCATAACTTGCTGTTACGCTTTGCTTGCTTCCACACTTTGCAGCGCTCCAAAAGGCAACGCAAGATGAAAGGTGCCCGAATGGTAAGAATCACTGCAACCAGCTATATTTAAAATCGCTTCTGAGGTTATTTCGTAGCGTTAATGAAAAATTTAGGAAATTCGAAGCAACACTGAAGCTAGTTCGTAGCGGTTAAACCGCTACAAAGACAGTCCAGCACACGGAAAATGCGCATGACGACCGCTTCGAAACAACATACCTGAGGTGACAGAAGTGCCATATGGGCCTTTATAACAGTCTGCCGACTTTGCAACATACCACCCCCAGTACAGCTGTGACGCAGCATAATATTTGGGCAAGACCAGTAGGTAATTATCCAGTAAGCTCAGTCACAAACATAGCTGATCCTAATTAATGAAGAGATGCGCACTGGTCGCAGTTATGGCTGACTATTACTAGAAAAAAAAAACAGTAGTTTACTATTCTGTTGCATGTAGCTGTTTTAATCTATGGATGGCAGAACAGCACTCGTACCGAACTAAGTGTATGTACAGCGGCACATGCGGAAGAAAAAAAAAAAGGGGGGGGGGGGGGGGAGGAAAGGTACCACCTTCCTCCTGAATGCTAATCAATAAATTGAATTCAAGAATCCTTGTGCCCTGAACTGTTCTACCACCCGAGGCTCTTTAAATTTTGTAACAAAACTTATGCCGATCTTGGATTCTGGCTCTACTTGAATGCGACCTTATGGGGCGAGGATATTTTCATGAAACTCATGTTCAGGGAATAAAATACGAAGCAAGAAACAGTTCCAAAGGCTCGTTGTTTTAACTCCTTGAACCGTACACGATGTATAAACATGCAGGTCGCTGCCAAGAAGCCGCTTGCACAGCAAAGCGCATGGTGCGGTTACTAAGAAGACGCTGCATACTTTCGCCCAGCGGAGCAGCTGAAAAGTGCTTGTACGTATACCAGTTCTTGAACAGAGGGGCATAGAGACACATCTTTTTAATGTACCGTCCATTCCATGACAGAAGCGAGCTGTCGATTCCTGCTCCGCAGATTGTAGGAGACCCTGCGGTACGAAAATGCGGTCGCGCCTTGTACGGGCTATCAGACCCTATTGAACTGCAATCATATGCCTACGAAGAGAACGCAATCTTTCGCCCTTTTACGTCCAGCCGCGGCCAGAAATGAGTGAAACTCGCGTTTTTTCATAAATGTCACTGGGAAGTGCACATTCACCTAACTGTATCGACATCGGGCCGCACATTCCAGGACTAGTGCACAGCGATCTTTCCCTACTTATTGTCACAGCTGACAAAACAAAATCGCATATGGTTCGCTACGCTTCACATTGCTACTGCTTGCAGCGGAAGTTACAAGAGCTCATCGCCCGCTACGAGAAGTAGCGAAACGGAGTACTGCTTTACTTGCACACTGCAGCCTTTGACCGATGACATCACAAATGAGATGAGTAAATGTCGATTAGCTACTTGTAGACGCCTCCGGTATATTGCCCTAAAGATATGTTGACTGCGAACTTTTTGGTGAATATTGCAGTCGGCACGCAATATTTTCTGATAGGGCTTAGTGACTTTCTAAATGCTGCGGTGGACTTGTACTACCTACGCTCTCCTTTTATTTTCCATCTGTATTGTCCGGTTTACGCGTGTTTAAATGAAGGCTGCATTTCCTGATCGTGAAGGAGGGAGAAGGTCGAAACAAGAGCTGCCTTTCTAGATATGAAACAACTCGACCGTAGGCTACACACAATAACGGCAAATATTGGCCACAAAATGACGTTCCGATAAGAACATGTATTTTCGACCAAAACATTCCATGTTTTCTCAAACACGGTATCTCTTGCTCAACTCTTGTCGCTATCTCCACTTAAAGCACATTCGCAAAAAACGTCCTTGTACCTAGCTATCCCTGTTGCACCGAGCACGAATGACGGTCTAGAATGTGCACGCACTCTGCAACGAAGTCGCACAACCCGTGCGTATTTGTTGCCTAAGCATTGTGGTCATCGTTGACCAAATGGCGGACGCGGCTGCTACGACGTGCGTCTTATTTCTGGGAAAGCTGTGTCTAGGTCATTTTAGCACCGTAACCTACGTCGCTCCGTCAGGTTCATCCACACGATGGACCAAACAGCTCATCGCCTGCGAAACTGCTCCATCCGCGGTTGGGACGGAGCCATTGACGTCGGGTGACGTGGTGTTCCGCCCGCGGATAGAGCCAGTGGTCCGTTGTGTGGATTGACCTGTAGTCCGAGGTGGAGACGACGGGCGCTATGCAGAAGGCATGATGCAATCCAGGTACTTTTCCAAAAACCAAAGTATCTGACGGCAGCGAAATTTAGCGCGATATGTGAACCGTCGCGAGTAAGTTGTGTCAGTCATATTACAATTCATTTCACTGGCACGGGCAGAGGTACTTTCTTTTTCTTTACTTTTGCCCATATAGTATATGTATCTGCATGGTTATAGTTACCCCTCATGTAACGCGCCCCATTATGGTACCCTTGATGTAAAAAATAAACAAACCTGACTTTACTTTCGCATGTCTTGTAGCGTTGGCTGTAGCGAGACAGCAACCCAGAACACAAGTATTTCCCAGGGCCAAATTTCAGAACACTACTTAGCTTGTGCGGCTCCTTTGTCTCGCATGAGGAGCCCTCCATGCTTCCTGTACTCAAGGAAGCGTTGAAGGGAGCCATCTCACTTTCGAACCGCCCTTAGCGGCTCCTTGGGTAACGATCCGCAAAGAGCGACGGCGAACCGCTTTTGCGCCTCAAGCGTCGAGAATTTGCGCCTAATATTTGAAAATATTGCTCCAAGTTATACAAAATCGAGTACACATCTGTGTATTTATTTCAAAGTGCAATCTTATGTGTGGTAGTTTGTATATTACACGTGTTGTTTCAATGCTCGAGACAACTTGGCAGGAAAGCATCGTTGTTCTGACAACGCGGCCTTGAAGGGGCAGCAGCGAATGATCGCTTTGCTCGCATTGCGTCGCCCGGGCCGCCGGAGACATTGCTCGAGCCTGAAGCAAGCCATTTTGTGGTGAAGAGTGCTTTCTGGTCAAGGGGAAAAGTAAGGAAGCATGAAGGTAGCGTTGTGCCTACCGCAAGAAAAGGACACCCGAAGGGAGGCCTCCCCAAGCGCTCCTTAGTAATTCATGTTAAAAAAATTACCAAAGGAAAGTGGGCAGCTTTAAGGTTTCCTCTCTGGAGCAAGATGCGTTTCAAAATGTGGTTATCGGTGCTCCTGCATTATCATCGTTATCCTCACGCCTGCGCAAAGGTAACCTCGTCTTTAGCGTGATCTGCGGCGCTTTCACAGCATTGCAACGTAAGTACGCCTGCATTGTAAAAGGGCATCCGCCGCTCGCCTGCATCCACTCGATTCTTGACGTCGGCCGCTGCAGGGGCCGCTTGAATCGAGGCTAGGAGCTCGATCCCAATAGGGTGTAGTCGGCCGATTGCTAATGGACAGGTAGGTCAGCTTACTTTTAGTTTTTGCACATGGAAAATTTTTATGATAAACCAAGCTTCTCGTCTGAGATGTAAAATCAAGTTTTACGCCTGAGCGGCTGTAAAATGTCACGTGGTACAAATGAGCAGTGGCACTTATTTAAAATGTCGGAACAAGCATAATTCTTGAATCATTCGTTCGAAAAATTTGGTTTATCATCAAAACCGGTTTATGGAACAGAAAATATTTTCAAAATATACTGTTTTCATGCACGCCTGTGTGTGTGTGAGTGCTTGTAAGTTTCGGAACAAAGAAGAGATCTTCGTGTTGCAAGCACCATTGCCCTCCCAACCAATTCGGTATTGTTATTTGTTTCTTATGATGC
The DNA here is from genome assembly GCA_023969395.1 of Amblyomma maculatum. Lineage (NCBI taxonomy): Eukaryota > Metazoa > Arthropoda > Arachnida > Ixodida > Ixodidae > Amblyomma > Amblyomma maculatum. The sequence continues at coordinate 27,657 of JAJIZL010031539.1, read as the reverse complement.
AAATTAGGAACAACAGAAACGAGTATTGTTCCGTGACTTGAGGACTGAAGTATTGGTAATAGGTATATAGCCGCAAATGAGCCGATACAGTGTTGCTCCTCAATTTAATGAAGAGTAAAGGCGCACCTTAACTTTCTGCAGGGATAACCGATGCATTCGCTATATCCTGGACAAGAACGGTTGCAGTTATGAAGACTTGCCTTCTTGGATTTTCCACCCTGAAACTAGGTCTTCGAAGAATTTTCCACCTGTTTGTACGGAAGGTGAGAAAACAGCAGTAATGTGTTCTTTCTTGGCTTATAGGGCCGTTATTTACATTTCCTCTTATAGAGAGAAAAAAAAAAACTAACAGTAGGTATTTAGCTTGGCTCTCAACAATACTCACTCCAATTCAGTTGGAAAGAATGCACGGGAGCTTTTTTTTTTTGTTTTTTTCTTTTAAATCCTGATCCATTCTAGTACAGAGGTCGTTTCCGTCTCTGTTTCGTACTACTACGGCTTCACGCTTGCTCAAAGGTTATTTCTTTTCTTGAATCGGGGTGCAAGATAATTGCCGCCTACTGACGTGTTGTCAATATTCCCACGAATGTTGCTGCTCTGTGTTTTCTGATTTCCTGCACACGAGAGGCTTAGTCTAGAGGTCCCGCTTTCTGATTCGTAGTGTGAAATATTTGCCGCACGTAAATATCATGCAGCTGGTGCATGCCTTATTTTGTTGCCGCAGCTGATGGGTCATGATGCGTCATGATGAGTCATGGCAGCTATCCTTAAGGGTCAGCATGACACTTTATGGAGCGCAAAAACGTACCATATATGCGGCATGTCGCGACAAAACATTCGCTTTTTCGCTTTTCTTTTTTTTTTTTTCCAGAAGACAACAGCCAAGTTTCTAGCATACAGTCCACGGCTGAAGCCCAGCAGGCTCCGAGCTCTCAGTCACGTCGGTACTCTACATCCCAAATCACATCGTCCCAATTAAAAGGGCAGTCTGGCTTGCAATTCTCTGAAGCTCAGCTAAGACAGCTGGCGTCGTCCCTAGACTCCAAAATAGGGGCAGCTTACTCTAGCGGGTCGTATATAGCACGGAGCCAAACTTCGGAACCATGGTCATATGCATACAAAATGATGTACTCTCAAGTGCCGTTGTTCCTTGTCTACGCAATACAGCCGTACGAACTGTCACAAGGTCAATATAAAACCAAAGGTCTAACGAAAACTTTGGTGACCGCTAAAGAAGGTGCGGCTGACGGACTTCTAGGCAACGAAGAATTAGCCGTCATAAACGAAGGTGGCGTGAAGAAAATTAGCGCACCCTTCCTGACCTGGTATTCAAGTAAAAAAGGCACTCAAGAGAAGCAGGGTCAAGCGAAACGACGAGTGACGAGAAACGGTGGTTGGCACGTCACTGAGCAAACCGCAGTCCAGAGCCAACAGCCGTTCGGCGCACTGAGCGCGGGCCAAGACAGTGTCCAGGCTCAAGTGAATAGCGCGCAGCTAACAAAATTAGCAACTGGCCTCTCTGAAGCAGTGTCTGCCGCTCTCTCGGAAGAAGCAGAGCAACAGACGTCGAATCAGCAGTCGTCCGCAGCGCGTGACTCCAGTTCTTCGTCACGTGGCTTCTACCGGGAATCTAGCCACGAGTTCAGCCAGCTTGCTGCTTCGGACTCATCCGCAGAGCAACAGCAGGAGCAGGAGCATTCTTCGCAGGAGGAAGCTGCCGCGCAGGCGGCCGATGCAGCGGAGGCGCAACAGATGCTGCAAGAGGCTCCAAGTGCATCAGCGCAGTCAAACGTGTTCGCAGACCAAGCTTCGGGCCAGCAGACAGGCTCATGGAGTACAGGGATCCGTCGCCAGAAGTTCGTCCAAGCGGGTGGTACTAAGGGAGGCACGAAAGGCCAACTGCGAGCCTGGACGCGAAACAACCTCGGGTACAGCGGCTAGGCCCTCTATTACTTCACGTCGAATGGTTTCTTGTCCTTGAATGTTCGTCTAGTATCAAACAATAAATAATCTCGCAAAGCGCGCGAAGCCTTTAACTGCTCACTGGGGCAAAGTGGACAACGTGAAAGCACCAAGTCCACAAACTGTACCGTGCCTTAAGTTCAAGTTTGCTAAAAACGACAGGAACCTGTCTCTCTACATGTTCTCCGCCCCTTCTTCACGGCCTCAAGGCTCATATCAAGGGGCTGAGCGCGCACATTCTCGAGCAAGCCCACTCCCTTGACTCTGGGAGTTCATCGTAATTGCAAAAAAAGAAAAAAAAAAGAAACAACCGATGCCTGAGCCTTCGACGCAGGCTTCCTCTTAAACAATGCCGCCGTTCTCTTGGCAGAGTCAGTTAAGCAAGTATCGTTATATGGAGAAAAAAAGTGAAACCTTTATGCAAGTTTTAACGGACCAGTATGACGTTTGAACCTCCGACACGAACAGTTGTACAAGGCTCGGCCTTTTGAAGCTATAAGTGAAAAAGTATTTATAAAATTTCACTCAAACCAGGGACCCCTTTAATCTGGATACCTACTGATTCAGGTTTTCTGACAAAAATATATTTCAGAAAATAAAACACCTTCCGCTTGCTTCCCTGAGCAGGATCTGCGTGTGATCTCGATGAATTAATTACCGCATTAAGATTTGATAATTGTTTTTGGTGGTATTTCGCTACAATTTTGCTACAAAATATGAGGGTGCTCTGCGTGGAAATATTCGATTAAAAAAAAAAAAAAAAAAGACCGCGGCGCTTGCAACAAAATCATTTAGAGTTAGTGACAGGGAGATATATGTGGGGCGCACGTGCGGTACTACCACAGTTCAATGCTCAGAGGTAACACAGATTCAATTTCACTTTCGTCAATAAGCACTTCTGACAATACTCAAGGTAAATATTTATTAAATTGACGACAACATTGCACGTTTGCAAAGTGGCATCCGCGCCGAGAGACAAAAAAGGGAATTGCAATAACTGTTGTGAGACGGCATCAAACTTTTCACGAGAGCAAGATGCATGCTGAATACTGGAATTGTTCGTTGCACTTTTTCTTCTTTTTGGTTGTTGTCAGTTTTTCAAAGAATTGAAACAAATGTAGTGAGAGGCCGAAAATTATTCCCCTTTGCCATAGCAAATCTAAGTATCGTTTACTATAGCGCAGGTCATATGATGCCTCTGTCATACGCACGGAACAGGGCGCAGTCGCAGAACACAGCAGTGAATGTATTACATATTGGGCGCTACAAACGACAATTTAAAAAATCCCCTGGGACACTGCTTGCTCAGTCACGGAGCATGCAAGAGCGGTATCGATGATGAAGTCACGTGTTCCCGCTCTTACGCAGTGTAAAGTATCTTGCCTATAACACCGCGTTACAAGAAACCGTTCGGCAGAGATATAGGTCATACGAAAACACATTTCGGTTCCACAGATAAAACCTGAATAATTCACACTTCCCTGTCGTCCCGTACGAAACCTCAGTCAGCGTTAATTGTGCTTTGATGCTATAGCTACCAACGGATTCTTCTCCCTGTCTTGTCACTATGTCCAAATGCCACATAATTTGATGGTGACGAAATGCAGTCGTGAAAGTCACGCCTAAAGAAACCGCAGCGTAAATATTGTTCAGCAAGGCTGTCTACTGGGCGAGTTGGTATTAGTTCATAATAGAAACCAGCCAAAGGACGATAAACAGAAAAAGGTGCATTATGAGTAAATATTGTGCCGAACGTGCGCCACTAATTCCGGCAATTACGTTGCTGCTGTCACGGAGGCCCTGCATTTTCCAACTTTTAAAGCAAAATTCACGATAATGATTCTAGCTTCAAAGTTTGGATGGCTCTGCAGGCAATAAAAACTTGTCATTGAAAAAGAAGCTCTTGACGCTCGCTTCCACTGGCTCACGGCCAACTCACGGCTCCAGTAGTCTAGAGCGCCGTATATATTATGATACATTGTAATATTATATTACTACATTACAGTACGCAACATTTATGTGCATGGCATATTGACTTAAGCTTACCAGTGGAAACGTCCTTCTATCCATACTCAGAAAAACGAAAACAGGCAGTAATAAAGGCCATAACCTAGCAGCTGACTATTGCGAGATGTTGACTTGACATTGTTCTAGTAAATAACGGTGTTCCGTGCGTCGCGTCCTGACGGAGGAAAAAAAAAAAAAAAATGCGATGAAGCACTAGAGACCTCTGGCGACCAGGCGGCGACTGAGCGTTTCTTATTGCCTTTTATAGATGGCGCCAGGCACCCTGTGTTATGTTCGTTTCATTTAAAGGTTCAGTTTTCAGATTGTATTCCAGAGGGCAGCTGAGGCACGATAAGCTGCGCGGTTTATTTGGCAGCTAGGTGCGCGTGCAAAAACCTCGAGCAGGAAATGTTACAAAACCATGATGTCTACTCCTTGAAAAATTTCCTTGAGGCGTGTGTTCCCGAGCGCGATGTGAGACAGATGGTTTTTCACCATAAAGTGACCCGCGGTTTAACAAATTCTTTGAGGGTTTTCTATAGTTTGGCCTCGTGCTTTTTTGAAAAACGTTTTTAAATATATTAGGCTTAGAAAAGTTAGTTTAGGTTAACGGGGGTGGGGAGGCTTTTGTTATACAGCGAGTGCCAGCAATAGAGGTAACCAAGCTTGTCAATTAAACGCTGTGCCATAGCCTAGTAAAAGCAACTGAGGGCTGCTTAAAGTCGTGTACCTATACCCTATAGTTCGCAGTATTTTGTTGCGTTTTCCAAAGTTGATTGATTAGTGAAGGCTGATCAGATATTTTTTCTTTAATCATGGGCTTCGGGAGCAAATGAGTTCATTTCAGAAGTTGTAGATCGTTTATAAAAACAGGTAACTGAAACGTTTGCACCACGGTATCGTTCACAAAAAGTAGTATTAGTAGTAGTACAAAAAGTAGTAGTTGTAGTAGCAAACAATCATTCAAGATCACAGGGTTCATTTTAACTGTTTCTTCAACGCAGAAAAACAGGCAATGCACGTCACAGGCTGGTGTGCGTAACAATTTATCTAAGCCACAAATTTAGAAATTTTCCTTGTTTGCAAACCTCTCTTTAACGACATGAAGTAAGAACTTAATAGAATTACATACGGGAAGAATTTTTTGATCGGCAAAATTTGACAGGCAGAAAAATCCACAAAGGATGCAATATATTGAGTAAGAATAAAATGTAACGTAAAAGTAAAATATACAGAGCTTAAGTTTGTGCAGTGATATGTGAGAAACGAGTATTAAATGTTACAGAAGTCTTCACGATCAATTTTCCGGGAGTCACGAAAAATAATTTGCGCTCGCCGAGTGCCTGGGGCTATACTGCGCAGTGCAGTGTGGGTTGAACCACCTCATCGCCTTGCAAAAAAATGGTTTGGTTTGTGGGGTTTAACATCCCAAAGCGACGTTAAAGCAAAAAAGATGGCTTCCACTGCAAAATCCACAGACGTTGCACAAAAGGCATCAGTTCTAAGGACAACGTTCTGTTAGTAAAGTATTGGGACAATAAGGGTTAAGAACATAACGCTGAAACTTTTACCCAATGTTTATCCCTCTTTATTGGTGCCGTGAGGAAACGTTCGTGCTTTTAGGCGGACAACTTTTTGTTTTGTTGTTCCATATTGAAATTGCTATAATTCAAAAATTGCGAAAAATAGCCGAATTTGATTCGCATATCAACAAGCGACCATAGTCTATTCTTCTTTAAAAAAATTTCTAACTATCGAATGCCTTTTGTACCTGGTTTTGTGGAAAAACAGTTGTGTGTCGCATTGTTTTTTCTGATCACTAGAAAATTCAGTGCCTAATGCAGACAGTGTCCGTCACGTTACAGCGTGCCTACACCGAACTTTACATCAAGCGTAGCCCGCTTCATAAAGATTGTGTCAAATGTACACGGCGTGAAATTTATATTTGTCTTTAGTCCCCCAAGATGCGCCAGTAAAGGGCCTTGGCGCCTGAATTACGCAGATTCTCTCCAGATATTGACAAGAGGGGACAGAGAACCACATGTTTCATCGCAATACGAGCGATGCCGAAGAGGTATAATCTTCGTCATAAATGTTTGTTAAACATCTCCATAGCCAGCCCGAAAAGCTAACGGTAACGAGTGGAAGAGGAGGTTAAAAAATATATTTTAATTCTTAATTGCTACGAAAAGAACTTCGAAGGAAGGTCACGGATGGAATCATAAAAGACGGCATAGCTACGAGGAGAACTTTGCTTTTTTTTTTTTTTCATTTTCTCTCATTCGCTTACTGATCAGATCGGCGTTCAAATGCAGTTACATGATCCCTTGGCCACAAAGGAAAAAAACGTAATCGCTTTCATGTACATTGCGACGTTATACAACTGAAAGGAATCAATCCTTACTGATTCCTTTTAGCTGTACAACTTAGTCGAGTTGTATAATTCGACGAATAAATCCCTAATTTCTTGCGACAAAATATCCCACTAGCATATACGGCAAAAAAACTACATTCAGGGAGTAAATTGCATCATTAATTGGTTTTCTAAAAATTGAGAAAAGGTTACTAATTTGCATTAACAATTCTTGTTGACAGATGTTAATTACTTTAGAGTACAATTATTGTTGAGAAGTAATCCACTTGCTTTAAAATTCGTTTTTATAGTTCCGCGCGTGCAAAAAAAGTACTCTGGTCACAGATAAGGCAAGAATTTCATTTTTATGAATTTACTACGTCACAGGAGCATCCGAGCTTCGACATGGGCGCCGACTATTTCGCTCTGGTTATATGAAAGGCTGTCCTGCATGGTCGGACCATGCCAGCCAAACTGAATAGTTTCTTGCTATCGAAACAGCTCAGTTCAAGAATCGTAAAATCGCGTGACGGTGCGTGTGCGTGCAGAAGTTACGTTGCGTTTACCATAGCCCTTCTTGCACTTGGTATTTTCGGAGCCAGCGTGTCGGCTTACCCCTGAGCGCCCCCCCCCCCCCCCTCCCAACACATCCATGCCAGTGCAACGTTAGCTTACTTTCGCAGGCTTGTCGTACATTGCTGATGCTTTTGAACACCCGACCCGGCAGACGAGACACGGGATAGCTTTACAGAACAAGAGAGGAGCGGTTGGCAATAAAAGCAATTTCTGACACATTAATAATAGTTTGGATGCGATTCTACTGTCCCAAAATAATTCAGCGCATAACTAAGTTTTTATGTTAGAAAATTAATTAATTACATTACCAATTATTAGAAGAAGTAATTAAATTACTGTAGATATATCACAGAAATTTAAGTACTACCATCCCTACCATGCCTCTCTCGAGTTGACATATTGCCTGACTCTATCCAAATCAGCGCCCCGCCCCCCGGACATTTTGAAAAATTCTAGGAAAAAAGCTTTTAACATATATTTTTCTCACTTTGTA